>CAJDYZ010000594.1:19937-33509 GCA_903986555.1 Heterotrigona itama
GCTTTCAAGAGCGATCGGATCGAAGTACACAGTTTTTATCCTCTTCTCCCCCTTAACATTTTCTTCTTCGCGTTTTTTAATTGGTTGCTTCATTGCACTCGGAAGAAAGTTTTTCTAGAATTTTTTTTTTCTACAATTAGTCAGACTGTCGGTTAATCCTTGATACAGACGTATCTTGTATTTCTGGGATACACCGTCCCATTTGGTGAATGGCGGATGCTTGAAATTATTATAGAACGGAGTAACTTGGCTGAGTTCGAAGTTAGCAAGTTCGAGTAGTTCAAAATTCCAAGTTCCGAGTTATAAGTCAGAAGTTCTCGGGAGTTCTAATGGTTTTATTGACAACTGAATCTTCAGCGAAGTTTGTCTCGATGGTACACATGCATGGCCAATGTATGAAGTGTGACGATCGTAAGTTTCTATCAATTTTATTAATAATCTTATTGACGAGAGAAGACAATTCACAAATGTTCGAACTTCCTGTATAACAGAAATAATAATAATAAAGTAATAACATTTCTATATAATAAAAATATATTATTTTCTACAATTCTCTAAATAATAGAAAATATTATGGTTTAATAAAAATTTCTGTACGAGACGATGGAAGGAAAACCGGTGGATTTCTTCCGTTTGGAAAGCCGGTGTCATCGAGGCGGACGGGTAATAACAGACACGAAGGATCGAGCTCAATCGCGCGAAACCCTCAGGGATCCTCGGTATCGCGGATCGACTTTCCGACTCATGGCACGGGAGAAAAACGAAGGGGGGAAACTATCTTTCCTGCAGCTCATGGAGGTATTCGTTGAACGTTTCGCGACGAGTTAGGTTTTTGACTGCACGAGCGAAAGTAGAACCTGTTTAATGGAGCTCGAGCCATTCTGGAAATTTGATCGGCGAGAACAGCGAACCAGCCAGTCGTTTTCTCTCTTTTTCTCCTTCATATTTGCTCCCTTGTCCTGTCTCTCCCGTGCTCCCGTTTCGCGTTCGTTCAAAGATTCCGGTTTCAAGGACAACTTTGATTTGATTCCGCTCGATGTCGTTTTTTTTTTTTTTCCAAGCCCGTCTCCCTCGCGCGCGAGAAATCTGCAGTACAGGATGACAGACATTTCAGGAAGACGTCCCTTGCTGTACGATCTTGAAAGTCGATACGGGTTCGTCGTTCGTAAGAAATTGGAACGTTGGAAATTGACGTGAAATTTTCTGTACTCTGTTTCACAACGATACTTGAAATATAATACATATCTATGATATAATAGTTTCAAGCAGAATCACTGGCTCTTAAAAATTCTGAAGTTCTAGAATTTACAAATTGTTCTTTTCTTAGAACAATTCGGAAATTTCCAAGTTTCCTTAGAAATTTATTTTCTTCCATTTCTCCCTTAAGTCTGAAGATTCTCTTAGAAATTCGTTTCTCTTTATTCTAATTTTCTCGATCTTGATATTCTTCTTAGATTTAGGTTTCCTTTCACTGTCGTCGGATTCGAAATTCTTTTTACAACCCCTTTTTACAACAGGCATTTTCATGGTACCGATTCTTTGGCCTACAACTTCCGTCGCGTTGCTCGCGTCCCACGAGCAATAAAATGTCAAAGAACGACGGTGACGTAACGCGTCGACGAATTGAAAAGAAGAAGCGTATCAGCGACAAGTGGTGGCCTCGCTTTGGTCGTTCTTAAAATTTACTGTCCCCCTGACTGGTCATTGGGCGGTGGTAGACGTAACGTTTTCTGTTTGCATGTAAAGCACCGGCAGTCGACTGACCATGGACGTCGGTCTGGTCATTGTGGGAACGCATAGACGTGGCTGCGTGTTCCTTTTCGCTCCGTAGACCGATACGAACTTAGCCAGGAAGTGACATGCTTGCGAAATGGGGTGAAAATTCTGTAGCAGTGAAAAAGGCAGCAAGAACGTTTTATATATGTGCGCGCATAGACGGATATAGAAACGCGTTCCTGGGGTGGAAACAAAACGGACGGCATTGTCACGCGAACACGCGCTTACAGAAATATCTCGGCGCGCGTTGACGTTCTCTGATAGAAAATGCTCGTTCCAGTTCCGATAATTTGAATAAATTACTCGCGATGCAGTCGTTCCTCGCTGTTGCACGGCGCAGATAGTTTTCATTACACTTTTGTTTCGCCGATGTAGCTGATTGTATTGAAGATGCGCTGGAGAACGCGTGGTTGACATTACGATTGGATGGAATGGAACGAGGTTCGAAAATCTTTGTACGCAATAGTTGTCGCGTTTCGATTTATTTATTTATTTTTTTTTTTTTAGAAATATCTGAACGTATAATCTGTCGCAAATGTCCACACATATCTGTCAAATTTGCGATACTTGAAATAAAAAGAAAGGACATTTGATGAGTCTTGATTTGTTTGTTTATTAAAATTAGATCGTTTCCCTAAAATATATTTCTTGCGAAAGAAAAACGCGATCTTACGAAAATTACTTACTGTCTATACATATATTTCTTTCATTACAGTCTCATTCGCTTGTCAGGTATTCTTGACATTTTCGAATCTCAATAAATACAACAAAATAACGTTTCAAGCAAATAAATATAATAGGAGTAACCTCTCCCACGAATATACTTAGCATCAAGTAAATCAAACCTTGAATTCCCAGTCCACAAGAAACTTTTCAATATGATACGAAACTATTCCCTCCTCGACATATGTGTGCGCGGTAGAAAATTTAACGACATTTCGTGCACGTCGAAGAGGATGCGGGGGAGGGGGGGGATGAAATAAAGGTAAAAAAAACGCGCGTGGTAGGAAGAGTCTTCGGGCATGGGGTCACGGCTGGCTTGTTTGCACGCCCATTCTCTGCATGGCCATCCTTGACCGTGGCTGTCCAGGGTGGAACCGACCAGAAGAGGACCCTCCGTGGCCATTACTTGGATGGCAAACACACTTGGACCGTTGGTTTGTCCTTCCATCCCGGCCGCATATAACCGCCCGACCCCTATGTATCGGCATGAGATTTCTATTTAAATGAGAATCCATTAGAATCTCAAGGCGGACCGGAGGCAGTACGGATGCCTCGGAAAGTTTCCTCCTACCGGATACTAATCAGCGTTTCCTGCCATCCAACCGACTTCTTAAAAACCTAAAGATTTTGGCTCGTGCGTGTATCGTTATTGGGTTTGGAACTGTCTGCGGAAAATAATATCTCTCGGGCAATAAACCCGGAGTGTAATACGGAGAATTAATTTCGAATGTGTTTAGGAGCAAATTGTTGTTTTGTAGATTATTCGCGAGTATTCGCGAGAACCAGAGCATGTCGGATATTACTGGATATTTACGGAGAAACGTAGATAGAATATTGTTTTGCAATAACTAGAAAGCATTATGACCAGTGTGTAGAAAGCATCCGATTTTATTTATTTCTCCAGTCCGTGGAAAGTCGAATGTGTTAAATGAAATTTATTCAAAATTGTTATTTATTATTGTGAATGTGAAAGAGAATTCTACTAATCGATCATCGAATATCATCGAATTAAATTTATTTTCCATCGCCACTATATACAGCCATTCTCACTTGATATTCGTAAATTGATCAATTGCTCCTCACCCCAAAATCTTATAATTTTATCAGCATCTCTTTCGGTGCTATCGGCGGGACCACGGAACGAAACAACATTCGGTCCCTCCCACGAACAGTTATCTTTAGATTTCCTTCCGCTAATGTATTCATAATCGTGCGTGCGGCCGAGCGCCCGGTTCCCATCGAAATCTCCTCGGCTGGCACGCGCCTTAATCGTCGTTAACGATAACACAAGTGTCCCAGGCCCGCGTAGAATTTCCAGTAACGCGCATTCAAAGCGTTTCTCTCTCCCCCTCTGGTCTGGATAAACCAACATGCGTGCGGATGGGAACGCGGTCTTGAGTGGCCTAACGGCGGAAGAGACAGGCAGCCGCCGCACATCCTGCATGCCCGTGTCGCAAGGGGCTCGGACCTATTTACGTGCATTGGCAACCATCATTAAGAGAGAGCGTGCGCGAGAGAACACGGGAGGGAAGACGCAGAAATGACAAAGCCGCTCGTTAGGCCCTCCGAGGGTCCTCACAAGCAGCGCCAAGGGTGAGAACGTGCTTAGGCCTCGATCCATCCCTTCGACCTACGCTTTTCTCCCACCTCCCTCTCCCCCCCCCTCGACTTCTGCGAGACCTCGACGTCTCATTCTCTGACCTCTTCTCGCCGCTCTGTAACATCCTCTTCGCGATGGTCACTCGCTGGCCAACTCGCTAGTTGATGAAATCCGTGATTTGGTCGAGGACATTGGTTCTTCGGAGATTTCTGCTGGTTGAGATTTTTTTTAGGTATGTGGGCCTCAGTGGGTAAATTTGTAAACTTTAATTGCTTCGAATCGTCGTGGAAAAGTCATGTTTCGATTATCGAGAAATTGTACATGTCCTTTCCTATTCTATCTTATTTATTCCATCAATGTCTCCTCGACATTAGAGTTTCAGCTAATATATTTTTTTTTTTTTTATAAATAGGAGTAAATTAATAGTTAGTAACAAATCATCGTTAATAGAACAACATTGAAAAAACCTTAACAGAGCAACATTAATAACAAAGTGGAATAAAACTATATCAAACAAAATGTCATCTGAATTCTGTCATATCACTTAGAAACAATCAACGAACATCATCTCGAACGTAATTAACAAATTTCATCGCGTTGGATAATTCACGATAGAACACGATACTAATTGATAATATCGGTGGTACGTGTTATTTTGTTATTGTTAGCGGTGGCTGTTGAAGAGCATCGTTAGAGCTTAAAAGCCGCGAAGTCGTAGGAAGTGAGTTACTGCACCATTGGCAATTACGCGTTGACAACATCCGTCTAATGGTGCTTCGCTCGTAAACGCTCGGTCGTCTTGCCGCGTCTCCTCTTTCGCTCACGGCTTCCTCATCTTTGCTCGTAAGAGCGTCATATTCACCGGTAACGCGGGTTATGCTTCTGCCGCGGCGTGATATAGTGTTTTACAAATTGTGCCGCGTTTCGCCGTCACGTAGCCGAGGGTGGAATAAGCTAGACGTGTCTCTCTGAATCTTGCCAGCTGCGTGAAATTATTGTCTGTTTTCATCGTCGTAGAGGTATCCTGCACTCTGCATTTTAAACGGCTGCCTAACCGCGTTCTGCGGAATATGTATTTTTGACGTGATTAAATTTAATTTATATTGATTGACACGTTAGGATGATGTTGATAGATTGGGTATCGGGATACTAAATAGTTCAAAATTCAAATTTGGCATTTTGGAATCATGAATCTTTAATTCAACGTTGTAACTTATCCTTAGAATTTGAGCGCCTTAATTTAATTTAATTTAACTAGTGCTTCTTCGGATCGATCTTGTTTCTTGGATTCATTTTTTTTTCAATATATCGCAATGACGTTCCAAGAACGAAGTTCCAAAATGAAGCTTCGCCTAAGCCTCGCTGAATGAAAAGGGATCGCATTAGTAATGAATAAACTAACGAAAGAAGGACAAAACAAACGCTACTAGAAAGGACGCAACAAATACGTGAAATTTATAGATTAATTACACACAAGATCAATTGCTCTTGAAGTAATCAATTGCAAAAGGAACCAGCTTCATAACTCAAACCTCCGCCGTCACAACCCGATCATTTCACATCGCGTAATAATAATACGTAGCATCCATTACTTGCTAAAAGATTACACGTCACGTCGTCGAAGCAAGTCGCAGTTCCACAAAACCCTCGTTATTAATGCCCATCCCTTCGTTATTAATCCTGGCGTTCCACCACCTGTCGGAGACTCGCAGTGCTCGACGGAACGACAGCAGACGATAGGTGGCGGATATGGTTTTACAGAGAAGTCGTGGTCGCCGTACGTTGTGGGAGTTGGCAATCAGTCAGGGTGACAGTTTTGCCCACCTAGGTGACCCGCCGCGTCGGGGGTGCGTTCCATCACTTTCCATCGGTGATGTATGCATGAGGTCACGACCGGTACACACGCGTCCCCCCAAATAGCCAAGTAGCCAACCAACTCCTCCGCCGTTCGCCTTCCTATTTCCCTATGAATATATGAATCGAACCGACGCGCAGTTATATGGGTACACACGAGCAGTTGGTGTTGCTCGAGTACTTCTGGGATCGCGGTGGTCATACGTTAGCGTCGCGAGACGCTCGCGTCCTCGTTTCATCCCCCGGCGTTAATATCAATGTATCGCGCAAATGTATCGCGATACGTCTACGTTTTTTAGTATACGTGCTACGTTTTTTCTTTTCTTTTTTCTTCGTCTTGAGAGGAGTACTTCAGACGAACATAGAGTAGTATGAATTATTTTATTTTATTTGGATGAGTAGAGATCAATCGGATAGAGTAATACTTTCTAAAGGTGTATAGCGGATTTTTTGTTAGAACAGAGCAAAAATTTAGAACTATTTCTTCTACGTGGAATAACTCGAACTCATGTAAGGATATTAATTATTAAACAATATAAATCAAATTTATATTTTTATTAATATGAATGTTTTAATGCATTCGAAAATATTGTATTCAAATATAAATTCCATAGAACTATTATCAACAAATAATTTCTCGAATAATACGGTGTTAAAATTATTTTTAAGAACCGCGCATAACGGAATCAGAATTATTTCCATAAGTCGAGAAAAATGAGGGATGCACAGGGAGAAAGAGGATTATTATAAAATCCATTAATTGCGACAAGAGACTAGAGATACTTCCGATTTCGCTGGAACCACGTTGAACAGAGTTTGTATCGGTCTTAGAGAGCCTAGGTCCTATCTAGTGTCCCTTCGGGCTCAAGCAAAGGGCCCAAGTCGAAAACCCAAAGGCTTAACGAGTTGCGCGTACTTCGTGGAAGGCAAGTCAGTTCACGATGTTACAGGGTGGTAATGGAGTTAATTGCCGGCAGCGGACGAAACCAGGAGCTTACAACTTGAGATACCCCCTGCACCTGATACCAACAAATTGCTTGGTTCTTACGTTACAACGTGATCCAGCGCCAGCCTCTGCCCGGCTGTGCTTCGAGGTAGCAGGTCAGCAGGTCTTTAATCCTGTCTGCAGAAACATCTGAGGGAAACCGTGGATGAATTTTTGTTAATAAACGTCGCGTCATTTTCATCGAGTGAGATTTTCAATTCTATCTAAAAATTGAGAAATTTCATTGGAGATATTTTTATGATCTCATTGCTTTCTTCAGCTCTTGAATAATGGACAGTTTTGTATTCGCACGTACAGCAGGATTTAATTCAATAATTAGAGTTTACTGAGTATTTTAAACGTTTACGTTTGATTTAATTTAATTTTCATCACATACATATTCTTTTAACATCACTGTCACCACCGTTCAAGGATTAATAAATAGCTTTGTATTATTGAAGAAAACGAGTTCTCGACTAAAGTAACGGATTTCGATTGATTGAAATAGACATTCCTCACTTTAAATTATGTTCTACAATTTCTAAATTACAAATTTTAAATTACGTATTCTAAATCTACAAATTCTCTTTGAAATTACTTCATTCTCTCTACACATTGATATTCTCTTACGAGAATGAATATTCACGTTCTCTATATTTTCGTTTATACGGCTGGCGTTGAAATCATTTCGAAAATTAGTCGGACAAAACGACAGCGAGTGGAATGTTCATTCGGGTAGGCATCGTTGGCCAGAGGTAGCAAGATATCTCGTCGACAACGCGTCTCCGACGAAGTTGCGGCGTGCGTTAGCCGCGTAACTGAACGTTGACGAGAGGACAGCTAGCGAAATAGGATAATACCTCAGCCAGGACCTTCCAGCGGCATTGTCGAGGGACGACGACTAGCGCAACACAGAAAAGACATTAGCCAGCGTCGTGAAAGGCGGCCGAGAGGGGCCAACGGGGTTGCTGTTGCGTTTCCTGGCTTTCGGGATGATGCTGGATTCGCGTTGAAGTGGCCTTCAACCGAGAAAAATTACGACTTCATACGAATATGTATCACGCTGTGATTTATTTTTTTATCCGCTTGTGATTTCGTTGTGATCACTTTGCTGCAACTTGTCACGAACGTGGTTATAGCACATATACTACGAGTAATGTTTGAAATGAAATGATGTTGAAACTTACGTTCTGTGATATGAAAGGGAGAATTAGTATCTTTAATGCGTTTAATCTGAGAGAATTGATATGTTTAATGTGAAGATAAATAATTATTTTCTTTAAAGGACTATCTGTTTCTGTCTTCGCTTTGATTTTTAACCTTTAAGTTAAGCCATTTCTTAAACCGCATAATAATTTTCATTCATTCTGCATTGTTTTATATTTTAGAATTTTCGATTCATCTCTTCCCACGTTACTTTTATTATCTATTTTTTAATATATTTGCTGTCGTTCAATTACGCTTGAAATCCTTTATCATTCT
This sequence comes from Heterotrigona itama, assembly GCA_903986555.1. Taxonomy (NCBI): domain Eukaryota; kingdom Metazoa; phylum Arthropoda; class Insecta; order Hymenoptera; family Apidae; genus Heterotrigona; species Heterotrigona itama. Next base: position 28,358 of record CAJDYZ010000594.1, read on the forward strand.
GCGAGACATTCCACAGTAATTGTCTTTTAATACCTTCCAATATCTATAGTACTCAAAGGCTTTTTAGATAAAAGAATATTTTTATTGTGATTGATATTGATGACATTAGAAGAGGACAAAAAATTATTCCAAACAGATGATTCGTATTATTCACTTTTGTTTATTAGAAACAACCAAAAAAACTTATTAATAATTACTTCTGCCTAATATTATAAAATATTGGATTAATGCTGTGAAACTGATGAATGATTTCACAAAATTCGGTTCACAGTTAACAGGTCTTCCTCTCTGAAATTATTGTTATTAAATTAGGTGTTACACTGTTCCGAACAATGTTCGTCCTCGGTTGAAATATTACTGATAATTACTGTCGGCTGAGTAACCGTCGTGTCCAGCAATTAATGTCATTGATTCTTTGTCGTTCAATTAAAAACCAATTTCATAAGGGCTCGCTTAATTGGCCGGTCTTCGTCGCTCTGCCAGATATTGCTTCTCACCGCCTATGCGCCCTTTTGTCTCGTCGTATCATCTTATCGGGAACGCCTAGAATTAATCGTGTATCAGGCTGAAGGCTCACGTACGGGCACCGGGTTTAATCGAAGAGGCAGAAGATTAATTAAATTATTTTCTGCTTGCGAAGTTGATTCCTTATAGTTTAAATTGCTAATTTCCCCAGCCACCGATTAATTAATCAGCCGGTGCGTGAAGTTGCGTGAAAGTTAATGGCGGTATCAACGAGACGTTGATGCTTTAATAAATCTCTTCATCGAATGATTCTCCTCGGTTCTGACGGATACTTCAGCAGTTGTTTCACTTTCGATAGATCATTCGGTTTCTGGAGGGCTGAACACTGACAGTATATTCTAAAGTGAGAAGAATTTGAAGTGCTTGTCATTGTTTTCTGAGTGACGAAAGTTTTTAAACTTGCATTTCCTTCTTAATGCTTAAAATACCTTAATTTTATAAGTATTAATTTAATCGAACTTTATCACTGATCTCTGATACTACGGAGAATATAAAGTATAAAATAAAATCACCTGGAAACCAACGATGCTATTTGAGTGTTAAGCATTATCGAAGGTAATTAGTTTTAAATTAATCTTTGGACAAAACAAATAAAATCAAGCGCTTTTTTTATTAACTCTACAAACGCGTCAAAGCGTAAAGTAATTTGCAAGATTATGAAGATAAGATTACTAAGGGTACTTCTTCCTACTTCGAGCAATATCATCGAATTTATCTCATCAAGAGTACGACGAGTACTTATTGCCCGTGTATCTCGATACAGAGACCGCAGCTCTCTTGTCGCGGAAATCGTGGCAGCAGTTGAAACAACATTCAGCCAACAATCAATTAAAAGTCCGCTCCGTGGACCCGTGCAAATCCAACCTTTCCGGATCGAGGGCTTTCGAAACGAAATAATAGTTGGAGAGATCGGATCTTGACTTGCGAACGAATGGCATAGAGAGAGAGATAGAAATGGAAAGAAAGAGAGAGGCAGTCGAATTCATCGGAACGAGTGGCGGAGCTTCTGACCGCTGGAAAATCCAGCCGCTCTCATTAGCATTTAATGCCGGCGAAACTTTCGGCTATAATGGCTCGTGTGTGCGGCCTGACGAATGCTCGAATTAGAGGCGAGAGAGGTCTGGTAAGAGTTGGTGGTAAGAGCTGGGCTTTTCGAGGAGCCAGATCGGAGGCAAAGCCTAAAGAGGCCGAGACCGAACGTCGCGTTCCTGTTCGGAAAATGTTCTCCGGTCCTTCACCTGATTAAATTCTTCCGACCGTGATCACCGAGTTACACGCGCGTGAATCACTTTGTCAAGTTATTGGCAAGTTAAATGGTTTTATACGAGACTTCTTCTGTTTGTCCATCATGGGTATCTCATAATTGAATATTTCATCGTGTCAAATAGTAGAGAATTGACTGTATGACGGATCAATGATTTTGACAGCTTCAACTTGTTGATGTACCTTCAAATATTTGTTATCTCTAAGTACAGAAGTTATTCTCCAAATAATATCGATTAGAGATACTACTAATGTTTAGAATGATATGATCTCCGTGTTGGAGAATAAAATAAAAAATTGCAAAGTTAAATTATCTAATTATCAAATTGTTATAATCGTCAATAGGTCAGTGATATCAATTGAGAGTTGAAGACTGAATTGAACAAGTAAAGACGTACTAAGAAAATATTATCGCTGCATCGTATTTAAACCCGTCCGATCTCTTATCAAATACAAATTCTAAAACAAAGTCGTGCCCTTCGCGTTCAACGGTGCAAGTTTCACTACTAGTTTCTGCAAATACGTTGCAACGGGCAAACCTACAGCATGTTCTCCACCACCGGCGTTAACTCGCCTACGCACGAAACGGGAACGCAATATAAAAGTGCGTGTAACGCCGGTAGAAAAAGAGGATTTGCCGCCGTAAATTAACGGCGGAACAAGCTGGAAAACGAGCGCGGCGCAACTTCGTTGAACCATCCTCCCACTCCCTTTCCCATAGTTTCATCCCGTCAGATGGTATTTCGTTATTATCCGCGAAAGTTAATATCCCAGCCACTAGGTACGCGTGTATGTAAAAACTCGCGGCACGAGCAAAGTTAATATACTTTTAATTTTTATTTTCGCGCGTAGCTTGGTCCCGAGTAACGTGGACGAGCAGAAGGTCACGAGGTTCAGAGCGTGCGCGCTCGTCAGCGGCCGGAGAACTTTAAATTCTCGTGCCGCCTGGCTTAATCCGCGGCTTAAAGAGCTTAACCCCACGAATATCTCGTCAGAGCTTTCCCACCCCCTGGCCTCCCTCCTCGCACCCTCGCCACCCAAGACCGACGACGTCGGTCCGCGGTGCCAGAGAGCAGGTTTATTAGCGCACGGATTTCGGAATTCTTTTCATCCCTGGCTGGGACACGAAGCCACCCACGCCGTTTACATAAGCGAGTTCTCCGGATTGCCTTTTTGATATGTAGATAAGGGGTGGTGCCGCTTTTACGCCGTTTACGCCTCCTCTCCTCCCCCTCAACGCGGACTGAAAAGAGAAGGTAGCATGTCGTTGGCTGTTTCCACGACAGTTCGCGTTACTCGGATCATGCTTCTTCGAAGAATCTGACGTTCTGCGAAAATGTCCGCGTCTTGGGAAGTAATCCACGCGTTTTGGATTTCTTTGGTACGAGGGATTTCTAGATTGTAATATATGTTATAAAGTTGATCTCCTGGGAAAAAATTAGTTTCCTTTTTTAGTTCTCCGGCAATGTTTGTTGCTGGTTCCACTCTCGGGTGGATTTATCACGAGGAGAGACTAATCTTGTTAAAAAATGATTAAAATCCGTAGAAATTACGTAGAATAAGTAGATTTTGACTGGAAGCGATATTTGAGATATTATTAAAATGTTCTTGAAGTATTTAATTGTGACAGTTGCCAACAAGAAATTATCTCGTTGTAACGTTAAAGCATATTAATTTGATATTGATTTGATTTTCTTTGAAAAATGTACGCTGCTGTCCAATTCATTACGCGTTCGAAAAATGCACTCGGTACATATGTCGTTTCTTGAAAACTTTTCGTACTAAATACAAGCTTTTCTTATGTTCCTTGAAACGTATAGTTGTTTGACGAGGCGATCTCTGCACCTGCAATTAAAATAAGAGAAGTTGTTCAAGTATCGATCTTCACGAAGGAAGTCGCGAGTTAGGCGTGATAATCGACACGGTTCTGGCGCCGCACGTGAACGCCACTGAAACGGGCCGAGCAATTATGAACAAGGAGCATGACCGGGATAAACAAATTACACGCGAACGGTTTCTCGGTGGTGATTAGAGGCAAATCTTGTTAGGGAAGTTTCGCTCTGGGTTTTGTCTTGAAACAACTGCAGCTGAGAATAATACGCGGGAAATTACTCTCCCGTACATTTTCTTTCCCGTCTCGATTAACAGTTGTAGCATTTTGACAATCTGAACTTTCCTTTGGAAAGTTTTTCCCTTGGAAACGAATGGAAAGTATAGCGATAGAAAATCCTAAATTATATACTTGGAAGATCGCAAATACGATAAAACGATCGCAAAATTACGAAAATGTGTTATTTGTGGGGATCGATGGAGAGATAAATTGCCAATGGTGGTCTCAATCGGTGTAACGTTCTCATGGGACCGAAGGCCAAAATCAGCCACGATGCAGGAAAGCGGGAAGCGAACAAATCAAACAGGGACTAATCTTTTTCCTTAGAGCGAAAACGTTCTATCATTATTGGGCCGCTTCACTCTGCACGAACGCGTTCATTTACTTCTATTATTTGAAATAAACAGATTTGCCTCGCATTTAGTTTCTCTTCAGCTAGTAACCACAGCAACTTCTATAGCTTATCCTATATATTTTCATTAGGCTTCTACTGTGCTCTCGTCCTCTATTTTCGGCGCGTTATTATTGCACGTGCAAAAATATTTCCCGCAAATACTTCTTATATATAATATTTTCCAAATGTCTCAATATCGAAACACAATATCTTAGTAATCTGATTTTCCAGTCTTTAGCAGACGTTCTATTTTGTTAATACAACGTTCGGATATTGAGGTAACTAAAATAATAACGAAGATTCTTGAACGAGAGAATTTTCATTCGTGTAAACATCGAAACCAGTGGATTCAACCGACAAGTGTTCGTTTAACCCGAGCATTTTCCAAAATTTCATTTGAAAACAGTGAAACTCTTGTCGTCCGTGAAAATTCTGTACTTTAATTTTCCCAACCTTTTTACAAGCATTCTGGCATGTTTTGTCAAACCAGTGTCGATAGTAAATAAAAATATCGCTCCGTCGCTGAGGAGTTCAAACGTGCAAATAAAAAATTAAAGTGACACGGGGGGGAAACTAGAATTGAAGAGTAGTTTACGACTCGTCGAAACGACGATGAAGTTGAAATCACGTGGCTGGCAGCTGGGTCGTTTCTCGACGGCGGTCTTTTTTTTCGGTTTCCATGCCAGAAACGATGGCGGAGATAGTTTTTTGCGGGCAAATGGAAGCCGATTTCTGCGCGTTTCTGCAATTAGAACGGCAGTAAGCATCAAAGGCGACCCGCGTGGAAGACGTGAAATTTCATCGGAAGCCATGCGACGACTATGAGAGAGAGGGAGAGAAGAAGCGAGAGAGAGAGAGAG
>CAJDYZ010000594.1:54165-65145 GCA_903986555.1 Heterotrigona itama
GTTGCGGGGGATAAACAGAGGTGACGTAATTACCGAGATTAATGCGGCCTTGAGCTTTCGGTGGCAACCGAGGCTCCCGGCCGTGCTCGCTTTTATCTCGCGGACCATCATCCGGTCTCGCTTCTCCACTCCGTCTCTTCTTCTACCCGCTCCACCTCCGGAAAGTAATTTGAGGACGAGAGGGAACGGTTTTAAATTTTACTTATCCGTGGGAGTTGGATTTACTCGCGGCGTTGCTCGCGCCTCGGGCGACTAACCCCGTCTTCTTCCATCCGGTAATTTCGGGGAATCGTTCGATCGAGGAGAATGTATCGACGCTCGAGCTTATTTTGAAAAGCGGCAGTTTGAAAGTATTTTTCGATCGGTTAATGAGACTTTGAAAATGGAGGTCGAAAAATTTTAAACGATCCTGTATTAGTAGGATCAACACAACACGAGAAATATAACAGCCGCCGAAAAATGAATTAAATATGTCTGATTGTTTATATTTATTTATCCAAACATTTAGTAATTTACTTCACTCGTAGGATCACAATCGGGTAAAAATTACAACCTTTTAATCAGTAGAGTGTTACTCTTAATCTTAATTATCTTATATCGTGTTCAAAAGAATTGGTAAAATATTGTAGAAATGAAAGTGGATCAATTTACGAATTTTATTATCAGTGGCAACTATGCGCTTGAACTGTAGTCGGTTCTCAAAAAGAGTCGAAGAGAATCAGGCAAAGTAAAGAAAAAAAAAAAAAAAAATTGTACAAGAAAATACTTTTCTTCGAAATTTAATCGACAACATTCGTTTACCAGAGATTACAATATTATAATCGTTTCATAATTCCACTTCTCCTTTATCTACGATAATTCACCGACTAGCAGCAGCGAACTCGCAGCTCGAGGATTAAAACGCACCGTCCCTTTACGACTCTAAAACAGAAGGCTCCGTAGTTCTCGATAATTCTCGCGGAAACTATTGCGAGAAGTCCTGACGGAGACACTCAAAGGGATGCCGCGGCACTTGGTAGGAATTTTCTCGGCTCGTCGCGAGATTTCTCGCAGACGACATCCGCGTACCTCTCTGACACTAGGGACCCTCCTTCTTCTTCTTCTTCTTCTTCTTCTTCTTCTTCTCGCCGGCTTCTTACGGCGAACAATCTAGAGAGCCGAGTGCGGGAAAGAGAGAAGTCGTTGCAGAAGTTCCTCTTTTCAAGCGAAGAACACCGACGACGACGCGAATCTACCTCACCTCTGTTGGCTTCTAGCGCATAGAAGGACGACAGAGGGGGGGAGGGAGTGGGCCACTATTCACGCCGCGTTTCTGGAACCCCTTTCTTTCCCCTCGGTCTCTTTGGCCGCGGCACGCCATTGCCTGGCATTGCCGAGAGACAATGATATCGCAGGAAGAGAGAGAAGCGTCTCGGCTCGCTTTACAACTCCCGCAGGGGTTGCCTTTAACCGGGGCAAAATTAATATCATAAATAATATCGTAAAGAAGAGAGAAAGAGAGAGAGAGAGATAGAGAGAGAAAAAAAAGAAAGCCCGCCAGCGTCACGGGCGACGTTACCGCAAAACGTTTCTCTCCGCGGCTTGATAAAGAAGGTTGGAAGGGGATGGAGAAGAGAAACCGAGGTGGATAGGATGAATGCGAAGAAACAGCGAGCACGCTCCCTCTGAAAAGGAAACGCTCTGGCTCCTGCAACTCGGATGTCGGATTAAAGAAAACGAGTTACCGCGGGCTATCTGCGAGTGCATTCCATTTGTCTGATTTTATCAACTCGCTCGGTTACCCCGTAATCAGCCGAGCATCGGGACATTTAAATGGAACGTTTCAACGTTTGAGCGATGTTTTTGCTGTGTGCGGAGAGCAGAATTTGGGGACGAATTTGAGTAATACTTGGGAGATATGTGATTCTTCGTAGTATAATTTATTTTATCGAACAATTAATTAATTTATTTTATCGAGAATAATCATGAAAATCACCAAGAAAAACTAAATGTATACTTGATACTCGTGACCAAATTTTTACGCAATCGATTTTTACGCAAATTTTCGAAAATTTATCTAAGAAAGTAGAGTTTTTTGCTAAAAAATTATTTCACATACGAGATATCGTAGAAAGCATTATTAGACTTTGAATAATTATATTTTCTTATATTATGAACATTGCGTGTAATTTCACATTTGTCGAAAATTTGAAGATTTACTTTATTTCATAACAACAATTTTTTAAATATATTCATTCATGAAAATATAAATTTACACAAGTATCATTAGTTCACACGCGACAAAGTCACACTATATAGTGTTTTCCGCTTCGTTTCAATATTTATCGTCATTCGAGAGTCGCCGTCAAACGCAAGAATCACACTCGATCAATCGCGTGTATCCAAGCCACCCTTTTCCACGCATTAATTTCGTCACTTAACAACGGCTCGGCGACTAGGAGCGCGTCGTATCTTCTTCGAGCCGCTAATTCCGGACCTTCGGCTCGTTATTGCGCATTGTGTCGAGTCTCTGGCGTATTAGAGAGGCGAAGAACGACGATACCTCGCGCACGGGATCCGCATTCAGCAGTCTTGGCCCGACAAAAGACGCGTCCCTGTGTTCCAACCGGGATTCGAAACAGCGCGACGCGTTGAATACACGACGCGAGCTCTCTGTATTGTAACCGGTTTCCTCGTCGTCGTGTGACGTTCATTGCTTTCTCTCTGTCTCTCTTATCCCTCGGTCGCTCATGTGACTTGATGTTTCTCGCCGAACAGCAATATAATCACCCTGATAGTACAAAGCGGCTAGCCGCGTTTCCCTACGGCAACCGGCGGCAGCCACGTCGCGCCTTCCGCGCCATCAAATGCTGATGATACAGACGATATGACGTATGTATGCGCGACAGCGCTAATTCGCGCCATTGTCGTGTCTCCTCTCGGTGGAAACTAGGCGAAGCCACAGGTAGCTGAAATTCGTTGTCGACGACACGGGAGGACCGTGCGTATCCTGCCACCGAAATAGAAAACGAGGGAGGGAACGGTGTGCCGTTCAACCATTACACTGATTGGTTGGTTAGAAATGCGGTGAGACTGGTGTCACACGCCCGTGGTTCTCGATTTTCGTTGAAACTTCGAAAACCACGGGTGAATAGTGGACGACACGAGAATCTCTTCCGAGATCGTTTTATTACTGGAAGAGGACGTTCAAGTTGACGAAGAATGCAAGATTAATGCTTATACTCGCGATTAGTCGTTCCTCGCTATAGACCGTGAAATTTTCTTGCTCCTTTTGCGACCCGTCCAGAACATTTAGTTCAACGTCTGAGCGTTCGCTAGATTTGGGTAAATGGGTCAGAAACTATTGTCGCGCGCTTCCAAGCCATCTAACTTGTTCGCGGAGTAAATTGATCTCGGTGACTGAACGATTCGCCGGATGTGGTAGTTGCTGAAATTTTTCCGTAACCACATAGTTTGATCTGAGAATTTTACTACTGACAATTATTTTGTCATTCCGTCAAGTTTTCAAATGGATCTGACCTCTGTGAGCGGATATTGTTGACTCGAACTACTTGGTACTTAAAAATTCCACTTATTTGTTCGGTTAATTAACCATAGTTTATCTGACGATTTTATTATTGACACTCAACTACAAATTTCCCAATTTACTATGGAATCAATTTGACTCAATGTGGAATCTTTAAGTGTAACACGGTCCAAAGTAGAACATACTGCAATTTTCTTCTCGTCGGAAATCATTGACTCGAGCTACTTGATATATATATATAAAGAAAATCATTTGTTTGTTTAAACTAATGGATTAATAAAAACGTCTGCACGTGTTGAGTAGGAAACATTTAATTTCTTTCTTAACTTGTAGAGTAGAATGTTAAACGAAGTAAGACACGAGGAAGTTTAACGGGACACAGCCACTTCATTTTTAACAGTCCGATTCTGAATGTCTTCCTGTGACTTTAGTGGCATCGTAAACTGAAAGTACATAAACGAAGTCAGTCAATAACCTGGCGAGCAGGCGGACGAGATTTTAACGTGTCTCTCGTTTTCATGGCGAACGGAGTTATGGTTTATTAAAAGGAAAAAGTGTCGTCGTTTCAAATAATCTCTGTGTTACGAGTTTCGATCGGGTATATATATATATATATTTATTTATTTATTTATTTTGTCACCGGATGACACAAGATTAAAAACTTTAGTTGCTGTCTGAAGCTTTTATTAAAAGTATTACTTTACTATTACTTTACTATTACTTGCGGAATTTTATGCATTTTTAAATTTTCACAAACACCATTAACGGAATGGAATCTAGACGGAAAAACCTTTCTTTCATGTAGAATTATAATTAGTAATTATCTTCCTTGGATATTTCATATATTTTTGCACAATGAAATTTATTGTGCATTATGTGCATTTTTGCCGCTTCAAATTTTCCATAAATGTACAAAAATTCGCAGTCTAATTACTGGAAAATTATTTTGAAACTTTGTATTTTAAATTAAATATGCTGTTTCAGCTTTCAATTATGTGCAGAAATTATTTTATGTCGATAATCCTTTTCAACACAGCATTTCAAAAACATTTAAATAATACACATTGTTACACTCATCCACATTATTATTTATATTTTCCATGTATTTCATCATAATACATATTTTTCTTTAATTCTTTTCCCAATCCACTAAATATCACAGCCAATGCTGCATTTTCAATGTTTTGAACTTTCTCACCAATGCACAAAAATCCGCAATTCACTCATCGTTCCATCAAAGTATGGAAAGGGGGCAAGTTTAACACCTGATACGAATTCAACTAGAGCGCATAGGTTGGCCCCGCTCGAACGAGCCCGAGTTCGATAATTGTTTCGATTTCGAATTCCGGTTGCGAACAGGTTGGAAACGCAACGCGAGAGAGAACTGGCGGAGGCACGGCACGTCCCTGCCTATCGATAATAGGTCGATAGGTTGCGCGCGGCACATCCGGTTCGGATAGCGAGAGATAAACTGGACCGGGCAGCGGCAGAAACTGGATGAATAATGAAGTGAGTCGCGCGTTGGCCGGAAGGCGAAATTCAGCCAGGGCTGCGCCAAACCCCGAGATTAGCCGTGAGTTATGGCGTTAAGATCACATCTAATTGTATCAGTTTGGCCCGACCAAACCAGGCCTTCTATCTACCTATCCATCTGTAGCAGAGCGAGAGTCTACGCCTCTATAACCTGCTTACTCGGCCCTCCTTCCGCGTCTCTTCCGCGCCATTGACCAGGACCTTAAACGCCGGCCGACCGTCGATTTGCTTAATCTTGCGCTTTGCCAGGACTTTCCAGACCCACGAGTCCGCGTAGTTACGACTCCACTTAGCGCAGGGTTACAACTATTCGTGGTTACGCTTGGTTACCTATCGGCGAGCCAGCCCTCTTCCACCCCTCTCGCTCGTCGTTCGACTTCGCCGAGCCGGATGCTCGGCTGTAGGCTTTATTTGAAAACCGCGATCGGCAAGTGTATCGAATTAATCGGCTCGTGACTTGGCTCGATGGCAGACGATATACCCCGCTGATGATGGTATTTGACGAATTTGATTTATTAGCTGGAACAGTTGTGCTTCAAGGACGATCGAGGGTTCCAGTTTCTAGAAGAATTTGAGGCTTTAAAATATCGAACAGTTGTTGAAGATGGATTCTTGTACTTTGTCGCTCATTTATTTGTTAGTTCAAAACGAGAAGTATTTGGGACTAATGTGAAGAATAAAATAGATACGCTGGTAAATTATATATTCATGTTGCCGTGAAATGTGACTGGCTGTTCTCTTCCTGAGACTACAACAAACTCGCACTCATGTACCGAGGATTCCAACAGCTGAATTAGAATATATCTTATTTCTTAGAACAGGCTCGAGAGAAAATATTTGTCTCTCGGAACAACTTTTCTTCAATTCTTCGGATTCTTCGGAAGAACAAGATAGTGTAAAAGAGAACTAACTTCCTCCATCTGTAGAAGAACGTATCGAATCAAGGAGCGTTTCTGACTACGTCGAGTAATCCTGATACTCGTTTCATTCGAATATGTATCGCCGCCGGTTATCTCTCGCATTAAAGAGGAAAGCGATTGTAAGTAGAGCGAGAGACAGATAGAAGGATCGAGCGAGAACACGAGTCTATAATGGTTTCCTCCAGGCTCATCCGCGCTCCAGGACGTCGCTCCGACTACATGTACCCCTGTCTATCTTGTGCACCGTCACGTACACATCTTGCGGCGAACGCTATCAGCTGCATGTATCGGGTGTACCAATTATTATTTTCTCGTCAACGAATCCACGAAGATTGCGAATTTCTGTATGTAATTAACGCGAACGTAACATCGTCGCTGTTAAATGTCGATCAACAAGCAGCGATCAGTTTAACGGTGAAAAGTCTGAAACTGGCTAATTTAACAATGTATCATCGAGATCGTGCGAAAAGTTTGCATAAAATGCAAGCTGAAATTTGATAGAACTTGATATAAAATTAAGTCAAACTTTGCTGGAATATAATCGACAAACGAAAGTAAATGAAATTATTTTCAAAATACAGATACGTGGATATATAACATTCAAATTACGCGATATTATAAAGGGTAAATAAAAGTCTCGATCAATTGCATGAATGGAGTAAAAAATCCTGCGATTAATTTCAAGATAAAATTAAAACGCATTACGTACGAACGCATCGTGTTAAGGAAGGACGGGCTACGAGTTTTTCAGACCGCCAGATAATCGACCCTAGGCAAGGAATATTGCTAAGTTTCGTCTACGAAGGAGACGAGAGCAGCAGAGGACTAGAGAGGACTAGAACGCGCGGCGGAGAGGCATTAGAGACCCGGGATGATCACTGAGCGCTCGGCACTAATCAAGACGCATGATTATAGGCCCCAAAGCGCCTCAGAGTACCTAGCTTCCCTTCAAGCAGAACCCGCCAATGCGACCTGCTCTGTTCATTGTCGTTTTATCGAGTTCGGATGACAAACTCGGTGTCCTCCGGTTTTTGGTGTGAAACCTTCTTCGTGACGCATTGAAATCTCCGTCCTTTAACGTCTCGCGGTCGTTTTCCGAGCCTGCCCTTCATGTTATCACAAATTTTACTTTTCTCAATCGATTGTTTCGGATACATTTCAAAGGCATTGGATCATTTAACGAAAATAAATAAATAAATAAAATCTAATGTTTCTTAGCCATAACGAATAATTCTAAATTTAACTTAATAAATCATGTCAGCAGTAATCGAGTCATCATACAAAGGAACGTGAAAAGATTGTGAAAGGTTGATCAATGGAAATTCGATACAATTAAAAGAAAAAAACAGACGAAATAATTTATCAAGCTATCGAAGAGAGCAGAAAAGGTATAAGAATCGGAACGTTGACGATCAATTCTCTAATAATTAATTCTCGGTATTTGCTGGAGTACTGGAAGTTATACTTCGATACGAAAACTTAGACATCGAATCAATTACACGCAGGCTAATGTACTCGGTGTGAAACGTCTATGAGACGATCGATTATGACACGACACAAGCATCGGACGATATATCACAAAGGGCGACGGTTAGCAGGCAGACAGTAAATACATTAAGCAGCGTGTAATTCCGTTAACTGGTCGTTATATCCGCATTCGATCGTTAAATACTATCGGCGTAATTAGACGCGTTGCTGTCAAATCACTTACGTTTGATTCGTCACCGGTCGCTGTATCCAGTGATCACAAGTTACACGGTTAATTACGGTAGCCCTCAGTGGAATCACGCGGTTTGGTAAATTTAATAGTCGGTTAAGTACTTCGGGTTCGCGAACTCGGGCCCGCAAAATGTTGATCTGAATCTTCGTTAAGGGTAGGTAAAATCTTTAGTGGAGAATAATTATTTATTACAGATGTGAACTGTGTAATGAGGAAAGACGTTGTAATTTTTTTAATGACTTTTGAGACGGTTAAAAAATGGCCATAATAAATTATGGAGTCATAAAAATTACATTTATGAAAGTTTAAAGGCATAAATTTGAAGACTTTAAAAAAAAATTGATAAGAAGACTTTTTCATTATAAACATTACGCATGCAATTTTGAGGATATATATATATATATATATGGTATGAGGGATCAGCTAAGTCTCTGAGACTCCATCTTGACAATGGAGAATAAATTTCATCGACGTACGATTCGAAAAAATTACGATCGAAAAAATTCTATTTTTCAGGAAAAGTGAAAAATAATTCGATATTATTTTCAAATAAGCTTTTCATTAATGATAGGAAAAAATATAATGAGATGCATGTAACTCCGTGTTACTCGTGAAATATGAAATACAGAATAATTCATAGAATATACAATACAATACAAAATATAGAATATTCAATACGTAATTTATAAATCAGGGAAACCACATATAAATACTTTCAGCCAAATGGTGGTATAAGAACAATTTTCATAATCCGTGCAACATTCTCACATCGATAACTCGGAAAGTCGCGTTTCTTTCTATTGTGTCACTTTCATCGCGATATCGTTTTTAACCAGAGTTATTAAAGGTCAAGAAACACTTCCGTGGAAAAAAAAATATCGCACGGTAGCAGCGGTTATTTATTCTCCACCCAGTCATCAGAGTAGCTACTACGTGCACGTTAATGCCACCAGTTCCCTGCCATTGTTGCTCATGCAACACCGTGATCGGTGCAGGTTTTCTGCAGGTTTCGTAGACGGCACGTGGGTTGTTGTTACCCCGAGGTCAGTTCGTGTTACGACAAGTGAAGAAAATGGAGACGGATGATTTCCTTTTTCTTGCGAGCTTTCGGTCAGTCGCGTGACAGTTGGTACAGGGTCTGTGAAAAGGGCCTATGAACACGAGCTGAACGCAGCCTCGTCGTGATTATGAGACTCGTGCACGACGAGGGTCGTGGCACACGTGTCGCGTGTATGCGTAACATACGTATCCGCGACAGCCGCGCTGCTTTTGAGCATAATTTAACGCGATACGTTGGGGTTGTGCTAACTTGCTTAGCGCAACCTCAAATAGAACCGTAGGTCGGGAAATTTGCTCCCGTTGTGGATGCAGGCAAATCGACGGGGGCATCGCTTGCCAACGACAGAGAGAGCGAGAGAGAGAGAGAGAGAGAGAGAAGAAGAGAGTCGCGAGAATCCTAATTGCCGGAACGATCATTTCCACGGAAATGACGTTCATAATTGACGAAAGCGAACTTGATTTATTAAATCCACCGACCTGGATTGCCACGCTCGCGACGAATGCATCGATTTACTCGAGGATGATGCTTGAATACCTAAATGTGTCGTTCCGAATTACTTGGAACAATGTCTAGTAAAAATTTCTTTTTCACGGCGCAGCCATGGCGTTATCTGCAAGTCTAAATATTTTGAAAATTTTTTAGATATTTATATTTTCGACTGAAAACTTTAACGTTTGGTCATCGAATGTTCACTGTCAAACGCAGACAAGAAACGTCGATCGCATGGAAGGCAATTGTAACAGCTTTACTTTCAATTCTGCGATCGGAAGGGAACGCTATACGCCGTCGCTAGAAACGCCAGACAATGAATTTCACGGCACGTGCCGGTTGTATCTAGCGTTTATACTCCGGCTTCCTGATTGCTTCGCACAAAGAAGTCCGTGAATAGTTCTCGAAGCACTGTAGGCAGTGTACAAAGGAGGAATTCGATCTTTGGCGAGAGGAGAGAAGAAACAAGGGACAGCGAGAAGGGAAGGATAGATAGGGAGGAAACGCAACAAGGTTCGTTAATTTTACGAGCGTCGAATTCGCAATTCGCTCGATCGGATATTAGGATGATCCACGTTCATACACACAGAACCAAAAAGGCCAAAGTTTAGATCAATTCAGATACATAACATGGATAGAATTCGACCAAGCTTGAAGCTCTAGACAATTTTGTAGTAAGTTGTACTTCGTTTGCACAAGGCACTTTGCATTGAAACGAAAGTCTGCTTTGGAATTTGGGATTTCAATCTAATGAACACTGATGAAGTTTAACTTATTGATAGTGATCTCGCCTCGAATATGTGGCAAAAAATTCTAATATGATTCGATAGCTTGAAACTTTTAATAATTTTGGTTTGTTTTGTAAGCATCGACGTAGATGTAGATACAGATTGGAATATCCATCACTAGGTTGGGTTATAATAATTTGTAATTTACATATAGATCACCTATTTTTATCGTGTCAATCCTAAATTATATAATAAATTATATACCATGCTTACAGAAGTTTTAGCTTACAGAATTAGATTAATAAGATAAAGGATAATCCAAAATTTCAGATCATTTTACTATAATAATTGTATTATGTAAATTACTCTTCGGCATAGAGATAGACTGAGAAATAATTTTTTCGAGCCATCTTGTTAAACAATGGCAGCGCGTAGGAACGCGAGAAAATCAGTCAGCGCGATGAAACATTTATCGAACCATTGCACGTCGAGTTTCTCGAACGTTGAACGAGAATAAGGGCCGCGATTGATCTTTAAGAGAAAAGGGAAGAGCGAAAAGCCGCGAGGTTAAAGAACATTCATCACACCCTCCGGAATCTGTCGGGGACGTCTTCTATCTCGGAGCCCATTGAAAGTTCTCTCGCGTCGAAATAGGTACCCGAAGTGTACGACGAAGTATATATCGTCATGCGCGAGGGTCGACGCACGGGCCTTACGTGTGTTTGCTTTTATTTAAATTGTAAGTTAGATGCCATCGAAGGACAAGATCGAGGACGCGGCCCCGGGAAGGCTTTTAGCGAATGGAAAGAAATGTTTGAACTAAATGGTTCGAACCTGTATGGAAATGAGCGCTGCATCTGCCAGTCGGCCGCGTGACTGATCCCGGAGACTTTCTTCCTCTTCAAGCGCGAGTTCCGCCCTGAAAATAAACTTCTTTCGTGCGCTCTGCGGAGAAAATTTCAACCGAGGAAAAGAGACATGGTAATTTTCTTGGTAGGTTGGTT
>CAJDYZ010000594.1:135203-145965 GCA_903986555.1 Heterotrigona itama
TTCATGCCAGCGTTAATTGTAGTTCGAAGAGTTTCAGGCGAGGGATTTGTTCAGGAAGTTTAGGATTAGAATCGAAACTAAATGAAGAACTTCTTCCCAACAGTTTGCGAGTTTCTCTGATTCTGTTCTCTAAAATGGAGAAAGCAAAGAAACTTCAACTTAGTAACTTCCGTTGCCTATTCAAAAACCAAAAATTAAAGTACGATCTGTCCCAAATCTCCCATTTCTGAAATTAACTCAGTCCAATCGAACTCCCACAGACTCCCGATTTTGTCCGGTAAACGGCATCCGTGGAAAATCACGATTGTCTGGTGGATCGTGCCTCGCCGCATAGACCGCGCATTTTGAAAACCGCTTCCTGGGCGTTCCAGCGAAGAAAATCGCGGCAGCGACGCCGTCGGATTCGGAGTTGGCACGGAGGGTGGTTGAATAAGAAGCAGGCGGTGGGTGGGGGGAGGGCAGAGATCCGGATTTAAGGCGTCGTCCGTGAAAGCCCTCTGGAGGCAGCGTAGACTTGGTCGGGGGGGTGGGAGGGGAAGAGGGAGGTAGTTTAAGAGAAAGAGAAAATGGCTGGGGATGGAAAAGCAGGCAGGAGAAGGACGACGAGGACGAGCAGGCAGCGGCGGTGTCGGAGTGTAAGTGCTAAGATCTCGGAGTGCATTAACATGCCCCGGAGGCAAGCTGAGTACAACCCTTCTTACATCCAGATCTCGAACCGAGACCACCGTGGCTCGGGGTGACGTTAAGGTACGGATGCTTTGCAGAAGAAAGAAGAACGGATACCGCGGAGATTCACGTTTAATTGTATTAAAAATGCTTTATCTCTGGTGAAAGAGACGAGTGCGGTGGGACTCGAGATTTTTACCCTCCCCCGTTGACGAGGGCTGATTTAACACGACCAGACGTTGCTCTGTCGCGACGTTCCTTTGAGCTTCGTTTTTATTGTCTCGATGGGGAAGTTTGACGATGAGTTTAGAGAGATGTTGTTGATGTTATATTGCCAGACTGAGGTTGTAGTGCGATGCGAGTTCCGGCGAATA
Source organism: Heterotrigona itama (assembly GCA_903986555.1). Taxonomy (NCBI): domain Eukaryota; kingdom Metazoa; phylum Arthropoda; class Insecta; order Hymenoptera; family Apidae; genus Heterotrigona; species Heterotrigona itama. The sequence continues at coordinate 136,244 of CAJDYZ010000594.1, forward strand.
AAATATTTGAAGATCGAAGTACTGATGGTCAGAGAAGTCTACATATAAATACATGTAAAAATTAGGCCAATCCTAAATCATTGATAATGAAAAAAGAATACAAAAGTAAAGATAAGATCGTATGAGAATCTATGTAAAATGTGCGTAACTTCCAGTAGTGTAGTATTGATGTGTTTACACATAATCATTAAATTTGCATATGAATTTGATGAAAATAAAATATAGAATCTGTTATCTATGTTATATATTTTTTCTCCTACATTGACAATACAGTTTCATAGAAAATGATTTCAATCAACGTGTTTTATCGTGGAAATTTCATATTATCTCCATTGTAAGTGCGGCGCGCATAATTATTTAAATGCGAATTTGAGGCTGCACGAAATTATAGGAAGGGAAGCAGAGATTCTTCGGCGACGACGTGCCTGTACCAGCACGTTCTTACGGTCTGGTATACGTCTTACATTATTTAGAAGGAACCGAGGACGAAGATGCCGAGTACTGGCGCATGCTAATCACTCGACCCAGATTGAATAATGAATTAGTATTCTTTTCCTTCTTCGTTGCCACCCTCCGGATTCAGTGGTTGGTCCTCAACGAAGCCACCGGCTACGTGACAGATTTCTTATTATCTGCTGGGAAGAAATTTTATCTTGTTCGTTCGTCGAAACGTGCTGGAGCTCGTTAAGGCTATATGTCAAATTGAGAACGTTTTGTGAACCAATTGCACAATTAAATATCCTAATTCTGTCAAATTTAAGTTGTATTAAGTTGTACTAAGACTCCATGATATCAATTAAGGTATTAAAAAGCTAGATTAGATATTAAAAAAGTAAGTTTTTAGTTAAGTTTAAAAAAAGATATAAGGTTTAGTAAAAAAACAGAAATGATTTTGATGACAGAAATATTTAAATGTAAAGCTACATTTTGTTAGAAATGATGATGAATAGGTGTAGCTGACATATATGCTTAATTCTACTTATTGAAACATAATATTATATTACAATATAAAATTATATTATATTACTATATTTATATTAAGTTGTATTAACGTTTGTATTAAATATTAATAAAAATACTAAAGTGCTTCTAGTACTTTTTTATTAAAATCTGTATAGATTCAGAAAATGTATCGTTGGGTCTCCATGAAAATATAATATCGTTCGTGGACACGTGACAACTATTAAAACGAGCATATCGAGTGGAAGAGAGGAACGTTAGCATAATGTTTTTGAATATACACCATACGTAAAGGTTGTGCACGTGTCTGTATGTACATAAACGTGCACACCGTGGCAGCCCGCACCGGTACACCTCCTCGGCACTTTGTGTGCAAATTACGCCCGTAGACGAGGACGAAGAAGAGAGGAGTCTGGCTTGAAGGATGGAACAGGTCCCCGACGTAACCTCCTTGTACGAGAGCCGAATGAAAATTTAAAGCGAAAGAGTTCTCGTCGCAACTGCGATTCCCTGCCAACCGAGGGCCTGATTAAGTCCTTTTTCGATGTTAATATTGATAAGAAGTTGGCGAAAGCTAGCGAAAATTCTGCAAAAATTACTCGGAACAAGGAATTTCGAATAAATTGTCTTTTGAAATTAATATAGTGTATAATGTAAAAAGCAAAGTTCTCGGTTGTGCAATTAATAATTAATTCTGAAGTATAAATATTATGGGAATATTTCAATGGTTTACATTCTTGTAGAAATAATGCCTAATTTAGTATCGTCGAATAAATTTCAATTTTCCACGAAGAAGTTCTGTTAAGAATTTTTTTTATAAAAATATAATATGAAATTCAGTTTCTTAGAATTTAGATTTCTAAAAATTTGGAATTGATCAAATGGAAAATATTTTCATCTGGAAATTTCTTCATCAAAGAATTGTATAGTTTCACAACTTGAAGAAAAAGTTTCCAGTAGAAAAAAAAAAAAAGAAAAAAGCGTAGGTGTATATCTTGGAAATCTTTCATCGAAAGTCGACTTTATCTCGAAGTTATCATTTATTTCTTATTTAACTGAGCGATCGTCCGACGTTTGTTAATCCCTGGCGACGTTTAAAATATAAAAGGCCTTGTAAGGTACGATGTAAGAAGGGTTGAAAGAAAGTGTAAACGAAGGTTTAGCGGGTGGTCTAGAAGGATCTCAAGGGGAGTCGAATAGGAGATTACGGCGCAACCTTCCACGAGACCTTGAATTAAGTTCTGGCTCATTCTGCTCATCCTTGTCCTCCACACGCCGCGGCAATTTTAACACTGATTCCAGGAGTAACAGAGAAAGGATTCTTATTATTGTTCTTAAGGGATTAGGGCCTCTGGTTTTGCGGCAAGCTATATCCTCTGTCGTGTAATAATACGGGCTCATCCTCGCCAAGATGCTATAGTTATGTTCATCGTCTCCTGCCATTTATCTGCACGTGTACGCGATCTTGACCATGTTAAAATCCTCATGATTCGAATTTAGTCAAATTCCTTGGCTGATGATTCATCAGAGTTTCAATGAAAGTTTTGGATGTAGTGATTGTATTTTAGAGATATTCTAATTGGTTGTAGATAGAGGAAATATAATTTTTTTAAGGATTCTACTTGAGTTATTGTTAGGAGGTATATATTATAGCTTTCAATTTAATGGCTATTTGTATAATGAGATTATTAGCACTGTTTTTGTTTTAAATTTTGTTTAAAGTTCATGTTATGGAGTGTTTGAACGTGCTTGAGAAATAGAGATAGAACATACAGAATGATTTTGAGCTAATGAATAAAAAGTGAAGAAGTTACATGTGTTTAAAACTTGACTGGATGTCTTGCTTTGGGCCTATCTTGCTAAAGTTTTACCAAAATTACAGTAGAATTATATCCGTACTTGAGATCCACTAAAAGAATTCTAATATGCCAGATAATTCAACTATTTCACGTACATGAAAAACTTGACAATTTTATTTCTACATCGACACATTTTCGAAAAATCTTATCAACGTAGAACTTCCTTGCCCTCGAGGAAATATATACCGAAATATACCGAGGAGTATGTGTCTCGTTTCTCGCCGCCCATCTTACGTTAATGAGGGAGCTGAGGTAAAATGCGGTTAGAAACGCTCTGTCCCTTTCAGCCTCGATCCGCGACGCCGTTTCGCTGGAAAACAAGACATTTATAAACACCCACCGCGAGATTAGATTTGTTAAGATAATGGGCTGCTTGGTTTAGCGGGGTTTCTCCACTGCGCTCGCAACTATCGTCCTGAAGAGGCTGCAACCGCCGTCTCCTTAATCCTAAATATGATCTCGGTAGGCAGTTAGGTTGCCGGTGTTTCCTCGCGCGAGGACTACGTATCCTCTAGATCCTTCTTTATGAATTCGTCGCGGTGAGGCGCGTGTTATCGTTTCGACGCTCGTCTCGAATCTTGTTCTGTGGAATTCTTAGGAAAACAGACTGCTGAGTTTAAGAAGTTCGGACAATTTGTAGAAAATTTAGTGTTGGATTGTTGTGTTTTTGTCGCGGGATGAAACATTTAATGCAATAATAATAGTTGAAAGCTTGGTAATTTCATAACCAAAATTTAACGAGGCAAAATTGAAATAATAATCAAAGATTCCTTCCTTAGTATCCTATTATGCAGTCAAAAAACTGCAATGTATATTCAATACAAATTTTGGTACATTTTAGTTTTAGTGTACAGTCTCTCTCGAAACAACAGTTTCATATTTCTAAAACTTCGTCAAACTTCAAAGTTTGCGCAGAATTTCAGTATCAGTACTGTTTGAAACACGATTAGCGCGTACCTTGAAGGATAGAAGCTGAAAGATGTTGAAGTAGATACGAGCCGCGTTCTTCACGGACGGAAACGACGATCCACGGGCGATCAGGATTTATCTTTACGACCCCATTTGCCAGCCATATTCAGTGACGCGTTATTTCGGCATCGGTGAAAAAAACATAATAAAATTTAACGGTCCGTCAGGCGGTGGCATCTCCCAGTCCTTGGAAGGCCAATAAATATCGGGAACAGCGAGGCTACAAATCTCAAGATAAACACGAGCTCGTATTTTTCTAACCCCTCTCTTTCGGTTTTCTCGTTCTCGCGCTTCTTCGTCGTCGCGTGGTCGGAGGCGAGTTGGCAGCGCAGGACGAGGAAGGGCTCGCCCTTTTTACATTCCTCGTATGAATTATTAGGTGGCCGGACCTAAGGGGTGGACACACCGCGGTATTTAATTTTCACTCCCCATTAAAACAGCACGAATTTTTCCCTAATCGTATCCCTGACGATGAAAGTGCGGTTTGCAGTTTGTCACAGACCCTTTGCTTTGCTATCGATATATTACTCGCTTGCTTAGCCTGATGAGAAAATTGGCTGCGCTGCTGCGAGTATTAATTGTGATATACCATATTATGTAAATAAAAAGTTGAATTGGAATTTATCGAATAAATTGGTAACAATCGATTAATGATAAAGAGAAGATATATAGAATATACGTCGTTAAGTTTGTTTAACGATAGGTTAATGAAATTACGGAATATTTTTTATGATACATATCGTATATTTATAGAAAGTTACCATGAAGTTACACTACGAATGATCGAATACTTTTGCGAGTAGTTATACAATATATAGAGCAGTATATTATGAGCAGTATTATCTGAGGTTTTTCGTCGCTCATTTACCAGGAGAATTCCTCTAAATATAATCTACCGTAACTAACTGTGGTGGGGAATTTTCTGAACGATGGCACAGGTAAATTGGTGTAGGTGATGCCAATTAAAGGAGACGACGGCGGTGAGCATTGAACTAGAACTAAGGGCTGGCGGATGCCGATGATGTATGTGGTGGAAAATACTGAAGGCAATCTGTCACGCCATCGACGTCTCGTAGGCGCCACCGCCTCCGTTTCTCTTCACCTCGTTTCCTCTCATATTTTCTCCTATTAAAGAGTAACACCGTTTCAAATAAAACTTCCACTCGAAAAAAAAGTTGATCGAATCAACTGAACTCATTCGTTACTTTTACTGAACGAGCCAAATGAAGGCAATTTGTCCTAACTCTTGAAAATCATTTCACGCAGCATTCAGTTTCGATGTAATTAATTTATGCAAAATATGATTTATTCTTCCTTCTTTAAAAGATGATTTCGTTTAAAGTCCGAGCGATCGATTTTTCGTATGTCACCGTACACACACACATACGCGCGCGTCACATTCAAGGTAAAGTAAAACTGAAATAAAATACAGGGCGAAACGGAAGGAGGGATACAATGATCCACTGCCGGAATCGGCAGACGACGACGACGACGACGACGACGACGACGACGAAGCAGCATCCAGTAGTAAACAGAGTCCCAGTCACTTTGGCCGCACAAAAGGCACGAGGCTGTTGAAGCCCCGTCGTTCTTTGGTATCCGGAAGTCGAGGCGGTTCCTCTTTTCCTTCTTCCCTTCTGTCACACGCGCCCTTTCCGGGCATACGGCTGATTAAACGTGCAACTACGTAACGTAACGCAAATATACTGGCTTGCCAGACCAGCCTCCCGTCCCACTCTGTCCTTCTATCGTTTCTCCTCTCGTCGACCGTCCCTTGAACCGGTCGCTGAAGAGAGGATGGACTCGTTTCGCTCTCGATTCCACCTTTCGGCTCTCTTTGAATTCCAACCCCGGTCACTTGACGGAAATATTTATCGAGGGTCTTTGCCGAGGCCCCTGCTCGTTGCCCTACTCCTTCGGGCTAGACAGCACGACGACAGGGAGAAGCAACCAGCCTCGTGGCGTCGTCCTGCTACCTTTCACCACGACGACGCGCTTCTATCGGTACATATCCTTCCTTCTCCCTCTCCCCCCTCCCCTTCCCCACCATCTCACTCCCGCTTTCCAGTTCTTTGATCCATTTCATGGAGTTTGTTCGGCTCGGATTATTTGCTCTCTTAATTACATTTCGATCCTATCTGTTTCTCTCTCTCTCTTTCTGTCTCTCTTTCGGTCTCTTTCGCTCTGTGTTTGACTCCTCGTTTGGTAGGAAATTTCACCAACCGAATGAGAATAATCGACAGTTTCGAGTGTTGTCATGTAAACTCGATAGTGAAGCGAGTGCTTGCGATGAAATATGTCAAACGGAATATATCGATGATTTTCAGAAGGGTAGTTGGTACGTGAATGTAATGTAACTGTACTTTTTAATTGTGAATCTAATTAAATATAAAAGAAGGTTCTCGAACAATATCTTTGGATTGTAGGTAGCTATAGTAGTTTATATTGGACAAATAAAATTTAGGTGATGGAGATTAGCAATGAGATAAAATTAAATTAAAAAATTTTAATCTAAAATCCTTGTATTCTCCAATCGAATAATATTAGTTCAATGTTAAAATTATGAGATTTAATATACACTCTATTAAATATTAGTAATAATATTGCCAATTATGCATAAAAATCCACAGACCATTCATTACTCTTACCAAATATAATCTTAAATTCTAGATTCGTCTCTGTCCTTTCTTTTATTCCACTATATAGAGTGTGGAAGGAAAGACAGACTTCCTCTCAATTATTATCTTTAATTATTATTCTCAGACATAAACAAATTCTGCGCGATCGAATATTTCATTAACCGTGCAAAGTAACGAACAGTTTTTAACAGCAACGAAAAGAAAAAGGCCAGAGTCCTCAACGCTTTTAATTAAGGGGGGAAAAAATGTAATGTAAACCGAAAACTAGTCGGTGTTATGGGGACTCCCCGTGGCTTTTCAGCCGCAGGGGTTGCTCGTCCCAACGTCGGCCATAGAGGGTGGAACAAAGGAAGTTATCGTCGCGGAATTTTTATAGCGAGGAGAGAAAGAAATGTAAATCAGGTTTTGGTTCGTCTTTGCGTTAAGATGAAGAGAACCGCGGAGGGAAGGAACCGTGGAGACTGTCGCCGGCTTACCGTGGATCGGAAGTGTTGTCGTATAAAACTGAATTAACTGTGCACCCGCTTCTTCTCTCCGCGTATGTACTCCTCTCTTATTTATTATAAATATAATCCTGTCGTTTCCATACTCCTGGCTCCTTCGCGTGCGCGTCCCTTTACATTCACATCCACCGTTTTGAAATTGAAATACGCGGCGTCGCGTGGTTCAGACACATCTTGAAGGTACGTCAAGTAATTTGCGATGTAATGAAAAAGCGGATGCTTTCGTTCGTTGCAAATACAAAGCGAAGCTTTCAGATGAAGGTTGTTACGGTCTCGATGAGATAAATTTTTAAGATTCGTTAGGCAAGTTGTTCAATTTCCGCTCGCGCGTCTGACTATGAACTTACTTATTCCACTAACATATTGAACGTGGCTTGTTCCTGTAAATTTCCAGTAGAGTGTTGATCGTCAAATTTTTCAGGAGGAAAGTTTAGACTATTTAAGAACTATAAATTTTGCTAAATTCCTACAATTAAGGGTCTAATGACCTGAATGTATCGTAAAATGTTCTATTCTTTTTTTTGGAATTATTATATCATAACGTAGTGGTTCGTGAAAAAGAAAATTACATTTGTAGAGAAAATTCAATCTTCTAGTCGTTCAAATTTGCAAATATCGCAAGTACGTATTCCCGAAGGGAACACATGGCAAGTGTCACACTGGAAACTTCAGTGTTTGTCACTCAGAATGTTTCTCACGAGGAGTCTTCGTTTATCTTGCCCATATCTCCGATCACCGTTAAACCTCAGACGTATTATTCGAACGTATTTTCGCGTGAGTTTTCACAGTGGAACGCCGGAAGCGTCGCAAAAGACAGTAACCGCGCAACGATCGCAACTTTATACGTTCCTGATAATCTGGCAGACAGCACCGGGAACGGTTACTCGCCGGTGGTTGCCGGGATTTATGAAATGGCAATAAAATTTATATGACTCGGTGGCTCGTTAGGGGCGCGGCTCGCTCGTTCAGATTGATGTCGGCGCGCGAGCCTGGTCCACTTGCCCGGGGCTGCGTTTGTTTCTCTCTACGATTGTCGTAGAACGCTCTACTGCCATTATTAATCCCTTGGAAATCGCGGGAGAGCTTCAGTCATCGTTCACCAGAGAAAAATATGGCCGTAATATTTCTTTGGAGAGCGTGTGGGGCTGGGACGGAAGTTGCTCAATTTCGACTGAATTTGTCAGCTTGCGCCGATCGCGATTATGCTTCGCTTCTGGCTTCTCGATTAAAAGGAATTCTCGCTCGAATTCACAGGGAGAATGAAAAATCAGATTTGTTGTCTCTTGGGAATGGACTTGGATTTATCATCTAGTAGTTCGATAACTTTATGCCACGATTGTTTTGGCATCAATCTTTCAATAATTAATCTTTCATGTACTTTACATATCAAGTAATACAAGTCAACCATGCACGACTTTCGTACTTGATTCTTTTTAAGGTTAAAAGTAACTTTTCTTTTCTCCTTATTTGGACATTTTATAACTAATGCAATCTTTAAGGTATTAAATTCAAAATGCAAATATCAAATGAAAATCAATTATCTGTTGTTAATTGACAGCGAATAGTTTTATACTCGCATTCACATTAATAATTAGCTTAAATTAAATTTTTTTTATATTAACATTTCTTTTGTTAAATATTATAATTTTAGAAGTTAAATTTTAGAAGGAAATCGAAATTAGAAATACATAATTTATAATTACGTCATTAAGTGAATGAATGTATTTTATAGTTATAAATAAATGTTTTATACTGGCGTAAAATTGATAGCAACAGTATAGTGCACATAATTCACGGACAATTATATAATAATGAAATAAAGTTTCTACGGAATTGATATTGAAATAATTTATCAGGAAATATGAGCTTTACCCTCGGGTATAAATTCTCGGTTTTCGTTCCCCCGGACAGGGTCTAAGTAAAAGAATTATTTCCTTCGCGTTTCGTTTCGTTTCGAGAGAAAGAGAGGGAAAAAGGGTGCGTTCGATGAGTCACTTATACAGTAAATCACGCGTATGCTCTGTCGAGCATGATACCTCGAGGACATATCTGGTCTACCTGTTGCTCAATTCCCCATCGACGACAGCAAGGATCGTGCAAAGAATTCGGTAGGTGCACGGTGGAGTATTCCTTCTGTATTCTTGAATTTCATCGTGGACATAATCCCTTGGAGCAGGTCTTCTTCAAAGTCAACAACTTCAAAGTCAGTATCAGACGCAGATGTTACTATGTACTCAAACTCGTACCTTGTACCAATAGTAGTTGTTAAATTGTGAAATTGTTATATATTTTGGAGAAATTTAAAATTTCAAATAATATATTCAGAGTAGAATATTCTTATTATAATATTTAGTAGAAGAAACAATTGAGAAGAAATTGTCTAATCGGAACTATATGGCAATAATTTCTCGTGTAAAAATAATAAAAATAAAATATCAAATTCAATTGTTCTGCAAGTTTTTAATTTGTTACTATATGTTAGATTTTGACTAACTATTTGTGTCCTGATTTCAGGTGGATGATCGAGTCAGGTCGCCAGGTACATCACGATGTCTAACCGCCACCATGTCGCTCTCAATTTCACCCTCGAGCCCTGAGGAACCTGTCACGCTGTAAGTAGGATTTTATTTCAAACTTATTTGTGTATGTATTGATAAGGAGACGCTTTATGCCCTAAAGACGTATATAATTTATCTTGCGAATTATCACTGATTTGTATGAGACAATTTAGGACCTCAGTCCTAGTAACTCATTTCTCCTTGATAATTCATATAATAAATTATACAATAATT
>CAJDYZ010000594.1:170969-185490 GCA_903986555.1 Heterotrigona itama
GGCGGCTGTTTCGTGGGTCGGGTGTAGTTGGCTAGAGGGATCCGAACCGAAGGAGGATTAGTACACGACAAAGTTTATAAAAGTGTACTCACTCCATGGGAAACCCCCAGCAACTAACCTAAAGCTGGCCTCCCCTTAAGGCTCGTTCCTTCGGAATCCCTTTCCGAGCCCTCCCGCAAACGTGACAAACGCACCTATCGTATGAACGAAGCTTTTCGGGTTAAGAAACGCGATATTGTTCGTAGCTTGGGACGAAATGAATTAATACGTGTACAACAGAAATTGTGATCGTATTTTGATGAACTTCACTTTGGTGAAAATTGTGGTGAACTCATTTATGAAATGGACAAACGTGTCACGGACCGCGGATATCAATGAAATTTTGAGGCGTTTGATGAATTAACGATACCAATGATATCGGTGAAAATCGGTGAGTTAAGTTTGATGAATTAACAGACGTAGACACGGTATCAGTAAAATTCGTTTATAAAATAATAATCATAAGTCTAGTACTATATAGTAAAAAATAATGAAGTAACGTATTACTAGAGTACAAAGTATAATAATAATCGCAAGTTTAATAAACAACAGTTTAATAAATTAATATTGATAAGTGTATCAGATTTTTAAACGATCGAATTACAGACACTATGATTCCTTTACTTAACTAATATGTTGAGGCTTTGTTCCGATAATTGATTACTATATTACCGACTGATATTTGATAAATGAAATTTCGATGAACGATACAATCTACTATATATTACATATATAAGTACGTTACTCCAATAGATTTATCTGATCAAAGAAAGGTTAACCATACACAAGAACAACCGCGTGCAGAAAGAAAAAGTCCACTAATCGAATGACACGATCTTCCATTTGTATTTTACATTCTAAATTGCACGTAAGCTCTGCGAAAGTCTAACGGTGTGGAACGAGCGTTAACTAGGAAGAAAACCAACTCAATGGCTCAGAGGGAACCCATTACGCGTATCGCGACATCTGATTATTAGGATTATGATTCTTTATCGCCAAGGGGCTAAGTCACCGTGACGCGCGCAATTAATCTCATCTCGGCCGCCGTAAAAAAGAATTATTCAGCGAAAAAGTTGTTAAAATCAACATCGCGCTGGGAGCGAAAGGGCCGAAGTAGCAGACGGGTCTCATCCTAAGCGATTGGTACTTCTGGACTACATAGAGCGTACTGGAAACCTGTAATTGTCTGGTCACGCGAGGTCACCCTGAGAACACGAACACGATTATACGTGACGTGCACCATACCAGCCATTAAGTTACAGCCAGCACACAACAGATGGTACAGGTTGCTTGAGCATGCCCCCGATGCAATTTCGTGACAGCGGTAAGAATCGAGGAGGGGAGAATATACGAAGGAAAAAAAAAAATTTCTCAAAGTTCTCTGAACATTAGTTTCGCCATGTGACGTGCTCTTGCCGAACGATAATCGTCCGTTTGATGGTGAATTAATTTCTTGAAGGAAATATGTGTTTTGGGTTTATTGTTTCACTGGCCGTGGTTATTTATTTTATTGGCCATTGATGGGCATAAAATTGAAATTTTATTTAATTAATTATTGTTAACAAACTCTGCGGCTGTTAATGCAAATTTATATTTCTGTCAATAAAATTAAACAAAAAATTATAGAAAGTTTCAGACATTTCGTGTACGTGCTCTGGCAGTCCAAAATTTCCTACTTGTGAAATTTAAAATTACAAGGAAGCACAAAATGCACATAATATTTAAAAGTAAATAAAATACCTGAAACATAACACTCTATAGTTGTAATATCCAGTGAGTGAAGTAAATCTCTACACCAGGTTCCATTTCTCGTTTAAACATCTACAGTCTAGTCAATTATCGACATATGTATATAGTTCGATAGTACGATAGGTTTATCGTACTATCGAACAAAGTTGTTCTGCGTAGGAGATTGACGCTTTCATTTTACGATGATCAACAATAACGCGAGCTTGCTTGTCTCTCGTTTCATGGGTAAGTTTTGGGTCGTACGTACATACGGTGGTGCTAATCCTCGAGGTTTAGATGCGGGACAGAGAAATCCCGGTGGTTATTCGCAAATGCGTAGCTCGCGCGATAAGATCCAAGGTACCACAGTTGGCCACAGCCTGTCCGTTTTCATTTAAAGTTTCCCGTTGAAATTTTCAAGCGTCATCTTCACTTTAAACTATCTTCAATTATCCCCCAAAACTCGCCATTGCTTATTAATATTAACCGAATTTATTTATTTATTATTAAACCTTCTGGAAATATTTTATATTACATCTACATTGTAACGTGAAGAAAATATTATTAATATCAAGTAAACTTGTTTATTATCCTTATATCCTAGGAATATTTTATGTTTATTAGATATGTTAGTAGAGTATATTTATATTCATTACGTTTATGTTTTTATTCCCGGCGTAAGAAAAAGGAGCTTAGACATAGAAATATTTGCGCATGGTTTCTATACGTTCTTGCTAAACCTGGAAGGCAGAATAATTAGAGGAGCTTAAAATACATCGGGATCGAGCAATAAACGTTGGTTTATTTGCTTATAGGTTCAACGCTCTGAGCAAGGAATATGAAATATACATGAATATCGGCAAACGGGGAAATAAAACGTATTCTGTAGTAGTGTGCCGGATGAAAGTACACCGCGATGTCCGACATAGTTGTCATCTATTCGATGGTTAATTTCCATTGAATTCGCCATCGTGAATGTTCCCGAAGAATATCGGCCGTCGAGTTTCTTACTCTTTCTCGTGTTTACCCGTCGATACATTTATTAAGAATTCTATTTTCGACTGTTATTACGTATTTTTAATATTTTCACGTATTTCAGATTTATTTGGATCACGTTGTATTATAATATACCTTCTATAAGAGATTAATTTATATTCTTTTTGTGCATTGCAGTAAGAATTGTCAATAAAATTTATTGTGTAAAGTATACAATATACAGTATAGTTGCAAAAAATTCTCACACATCATGCATACGTCATATTTAACATGACGTATGCATATTAATTAACCAAATCTAAGTGTATTAAATCTCTTCTCTAACGATACAAAAATTTCATATCATGAAAATGGGATGTGAATTGTCAGATTGTAAATTCAGTTTCAGTATTTTGACACGTAATGCTAATGCACATAATGCTAATGCACATAATATAAATAATCTAATTCAATCTAAATCATCATTCTCCTTTGTGATCCAATGATATCAATCGAGAACTAGATGAATTATTGTCATCAGGTGGTACTAGCACTACGTAACAATATTTTTAAAAATACGACACGAAGAGAGATCTTCAACATCGCCAGCTAATAATGATAGTGAGATTAAAACGAAACATTCATTTCGTCAACGAACAGCAAATAACATGCATTCGTCGGCACAACACAATAAGAATCATCGTGAAACCGGTGCCGAGGGAGATTTTCTCTATTACAAAAAGACTGCGTCCTGTCAACACACCGGTGTGTTCTCCCCCCGTTAAAATATTGATTCTCTTGAGGGGGTTGGTTCGATTGCCAAAGCGAAAGTGAACGTTCGACCGGCGAAGAGCGAGTCGAACGGCCGCGCGTTACAAAAACCAACCGCAGTAACAATACTTTACCGCGTATATCGGATCGCGAGGCTGTCACGGTTCGGCCGTCATTCCGCTCGACATTCCATACCGTATGGACACGTAATTTATCCGCAATCAAACGTACTTGTCGCGGTCATTAAATTCAGCTGGGAAAACGATGGGCCGATGGTACCGATGCACCGTGTTGTGTTCAGTTTGTTCGATATTACAATTACTCGGCCCGTAATCGATATTAATTAAAGAGCCACAATACAATCGATTCGAAATGGCCGAGTATATCGGAACGACACGCTCTATCGTTGACAGCCGTGCATCAACCGTGCGACACAATTATGCCGGAAACAATCGCTCGAGGTTTTTAGACTGTAAACTCGATCGTTCCCCATCAATGCGATCGACATTTTAGCTCATTTGCAGAGACATTGGCCGTGTATTAATGATCTTTGACTGTGAAAGCACAGATAGACATTTGTTCAGGTATGAGAGAAGTACTAGTAGTGGACGCATGAAAAATTTAGCCGACAAAATGACATTAAAAGAAAGTGAAGACGCAGATATATTATTCGGTTTTGGCTAGATTTTCCACTCAGAAAATTACAATGCTAAATGCATTAGCCAGATCTTTCTCAGAAAATTCAATTTAATGAAGACCTTTCACATAACGAAGGAAAATTACATGCTACGCTATCTGAGATGTATACTCTCTATAATCATTTTTTCCATCCCTTGACTACATACTAGATTTTGATCATCGTCGATCAACTCTATAGCCTGCATAAAAAATTTTACTGTTCAAAATTTAATATCCTACATTTTCGTATATTAATTTTTGAACGTTTTATAATGATATACTTACATGCACACTAGCGGTCAGGTGAAATTCAAATGAATTCGCAAGAATTCAATTTTCTTTATCAAATTGTTTCTCCACGTGTCTGGAAATTATTACATTAAATTGTTTTTTAATTAAATGTGTTAGCTTCCTGAATTATTGTAGTACGTATAATAATTAAAAAAGAAAACATATTTTGACTTGGATGTTAATAATGTACTCGCCGCGCGCTGTTGACAAGCCATATGAAGTCTGACCATTCGCTATGGTTTGATTTGTTACAGAGGGCAACAAGTGCCCGACCCCAGGCTGCACGGGGCAGGGTCACGTGACCGGACTCTACTCTCACCACCGCAGGTAAGCAATTATCGGTAATTAACCTATGCTCTGCACTTTACCCTGGTCGATTAGACACTTACGCGCTACGACAGAAAGAGCAAGTGAAATAGGACTGACACTAGCAGACTCAGTCGACATATTATCCGGTCGTCATTGAACACAGAATATGATAATATGTCACCTTTGCGTTTCATATCTGTAGGCAAAGTTCTTTTCGAAATTCTCCACATTGGGCAAATTGAAACTCTGATTTTTTGATGAAGTTCTCAAGGGCATACATCGTGTAACGTAACTGCAATATACCTTTACACAAGCATAGCTTTTGTAAAAAAAATTTGATTAATGAATTATTGTAGGCTGAATCAAATTATCTCGTTCATTCAAATTTTATAGTTTTTTTTTTTATAGTGCACAACGGAACGCACATAAACTGGAAAAAATATATAAAGTATCCAGTTTTATCTTTTTAATTATATTCCTAAAAGTATGAATTGACGTAAAAGTTAATGATAGTATTCATGCAGTGTTAATAATCTACGCGCAATTTGAAATAAAAATCACAGTGAAACGTGAAGAATCAAATGACAATCTCAGATTCGTCCTTCGTATTTCCCCAATTCACTTAAAACTACATATTTGTATTATACCACCGTGCTTCATAATTCGCTATTGTGGTTTCAGCCTATCCGGTTGTCCACGAAAGGATAAACTAACGCCAGAGAGTAAGTAGTCGCCGATTACGGCAGCATTATTCTTACTTCTCTTATCGTAGTTACATAGATGCATCTTCTTTTTGCGAGACTGCCTTTTTCACGCGACCGCCGAGGCAAAGGAGTAGCGAGTGTAACGATCGTTAACGGCCGTACTTATTTTTCCCAATAGCGGTAGTACGTTTCTCTCAGATCGATCCGACGATCTTTAATACGACACGATCGAATCTATCACTGTTCGAACCAAGTTTCGCGACTCGACGCATTTTTTTCGTTTCAACCTCGCGAGAAATTCGTTCGATCGAAGTAAAAAGTCTACGCGCGACACACAATGCCATTTATTATTCATTGAAAGGAATAAACGGCGGGAAAAGAATAATAACTCAATCTCTCCGTTTCGAACGATTAGACGAAAGTGTACGGGCTCGTTGAAACCCGTGCCCGTCTTATATGTGTTTATATGTGTCTGTCTGTTTATATTCTTTGTGCTTTTTCGTTTGCGGGGTAGAGAGCTTTATTTATTGCGTTTCACTTCCGTTTTAATTTTTACCGTTCTGTTTGTAGTTTTAATTATAGTAGAGAATTTCTCACCACACATGAACTTGGTTATGTTGGCCGTACCAACGAACTATCTGGAGAACTCGAGACACGGGGGCGGTGCAAGGCTAGCTGGTATGCGTGTGCAAACACGCCGGATCCGAACGGAGGATCTTGTGCGATTGAGTATAATTGAGAAACGGCGATCGACACATTCTTGTAACACGGTTCACCAGACAAGCCATCAGACTTGTCGACCGATCCCATAAGACACGCGACAAGTTTCATCCTGTTAAGCGACGAAAGAACATTGATTCGTCGTAGATCGGCAAACTTGTTATCATCTCACGAAGAATGTTTATCACTTCTGTATTAACTTCGCATTTCGATTGAAACGAATTTCATTACGTAAATTTTCATTGAGGAAGCTTGAAGTTGACATTTGAAGTTGCATTTTTAGATATACATTTCTTGAACATTCATGTTTCGTCTTCAAGAATTATCAGACGTCGATTAATTTAGCGAATGAATTTTTCCTGCGATCATTTCAAACGCATCTCACGGTGCACGATGTCTGTCACACAAGAGACCAATTATCCCCCGATACGAAACACACGACCACGTGATCCATCGATCTACACACGAATCGCAAGTTGTTGTCTTTTATAATTTTGTCACTCGATTATGTCTTTACTTGAGTTTCTCTCTACCCGCTCGGTATACTTAATTGTACTATTACACATTTGATTTATTTCATCCCGTGACGTTGTGTACCCTATCTCTCTCTCTCTCTCTCTCTCTCTCTCTCTCATTATTTTTGTTCCTCTGATTTTTGTTCTCTCCTCTGTCTTTCTCTGTATACTATACACAACATCAACGCCGTGTGTAGCGATCGATTTAAAACCGACGCGATCGAAATGTATCGGGAAAAGGAAACAAAAAAAAAAAACAACGAACCGTGTTGCCGACAAATATAATGATTATACTCAACGCATAAGAAAGAATCGAGCTGAAGTTCACGAGTTGGTTCGATTCTACCGATCGTATCTTGGTGTGCGTGTATGCGTATGTGTGGTCTAGCAATTGATGCGCGTGTAACTCGATCGGAACATGTTAAGAAAAAAAAAAATTGTCGAGCGGAAAATGGCAGCGTTCTATAACCACGCCACGTGTCTCTGGGTTCCCTACAGTTCTGGCGATGCATGAGACTATTTTGAAATGCCCGACACCTGGTTGCAACGGCCGTGGCCATGTCAGCTCGAATCGGAACACGCACAGGAGCCTGTCCGGATGTCCCATTGCTGCGGCCAATAAGCAGGCTGCACGCGAGGCACGACACAAGGCTCAAGGTAAGGCGGCGCAGCGACTCTACAACGTGCCTAGAATTCGCTCCAGGGGGAGAAAATCCACGGGTCGAGCCGCCCCCCCCCCCATGAAAATCGGATCAGGGCTTAGAAGCTTCGAGACCGTTGCGAAACGAATCTCTCCAATCGTTTCTCGATAGTTCTCGAGGGGTCCATTTCTGTGTTTCCTTCGAGGTTGCATAGCGTTGTTTTATCAAGGATTGTTGTCGATGAATAGTTTCATTATTCGAGACTGTAAATCATTTGAATTTCTTAGATATAAAATTAGTTATCTCTACTTTTCACGAAGCTATTAACTTTCTTATTCTTTCTAATGTTTCTAACCTTATTGTTGGTATTCAATATGTTATGACAGAAATTTTATAAATTTATTTATCATGAAAAGATAGCGTGAGTAATTGCAAAGTTGGAAGAAAGTTTTAGCAAAAAATGCTTGTGCAGTGTTGGTTCTGAGCATAATCTGTATAATGATTTTTGACACTCTCATATAACACTTTCACTCGGCATGTTACTTGCAAACTTTCGTTTAAACATTTCATTTCAATCTTCCGTTCATAGCGTATTAATTGAAAAGTAAGCATGGCCAAGCAAAGATATCAGTCAACTTTCTCCGTTCACGATGTAACCAACCAGTCAAAAGTGCAATACATGGTAATTATTATATTTTCACGACAGTGTCCGGAATACCTCCAGAATACATCAGCACGAACCTGTTGCCACCGTCGATGGATAGCAAGAGCTATTCCCAGTACGGGTCCACGGCGCAGGACACGAAACCGGTGTTAAGCAGCCTGACCTACGACTACTACTCTACAACGAAGAGCACGGGGATCAACGTAAAACCTCCGAAAACACCGGAGGAGAATCCCTCGTCCCGTACGACCAAGGTGGTCCCTAAAACCGAGAATATGACGCCAAGCGGCAGTTGCTGCAACACTCTGCCAACAAGAGGTCAAAACACCACCGATTTGCTGGTACCGAAAACGGAAGAGACTGCCTCCTGTCGAGTTAACTCGCCGCTACCGCCTCCACCACCCACTGTACGACCAACCTACGACTCCTACATGAATCAAGACTCGAACTCTTCGTCCATGTCATCAATGGACGCGATGGGATCCAGGGGATCCATCGGCGCGACGATACATCATCCAAGTCAGCATCCGACGCATCACGTGTTGCCTATGCAGCCAACGGTCGCTTATCCGATGCCAATGGTCGAGGACACTAGGATGAGCCATCAGATGTCGCAGAGATCTCCGTACGAGCCATCAGCCATGATGGCCGCAGCGGCGGCGGCTGCTGCTGCGGCCACCACCAGCGAGGAACTTTATCATCACAGATCGGCGGAACACGCGAGAGCCTACATGCACCCTGGAGCAAGTAACATAGCCAGACCAGTTGTCACTTATTCCAACGAGATCGCAAACGCGAGGGGATATGAGAACGCGGTAGCCAGTGCGGCGAATCATCGACCGTACGATCCTGGCACTACGTCAGCTTACGAAAGATATGACACGCAGAGTTGTGCGCCGATTCAGTCTCAGCAGCAACAACAGCAGCAACAACAACAACAGCAGCAGCAGCAGCAACAGTTGCATTCAAGGACGAATATGTATTACCTGGGGCAAACTGGGATGACGCCCGAGGAGCAGGAACGGGTGTACCATCAGGAGGCTGCGGCCGCTGCGCAGCAACATCAGATGGCGATGGCCGCTGCTACGGCTGCTGGGATGATGAAGACTGAGGATGGTGTGTTTTGTTGTTTATTATGATTTATAACAGGATATATGACTTATTACATTATATATTATAAGAAGATTTAGAATTTATAATTAGATTATTATAACAATCTTTAACAGTTGGTCTATAATGTGAGCAATTTTTTATTGAATTGAAATTAATAGTAGTGGTTGTTTAATTTTATTAAAGTTTCCAAGTAACGATAAAAGTTATTTACGAAGAAGTGCTTCATAACTGTCTTGATTATTTTTATCGTTACAGTAAAATGCGTCACAGTAGCGCAAGTTCAGCAAATGCAGAAGCCTGGTGGCCCTCCAACCTCTCCAGGTGGCTCAGTGATGGACTTGTCAACCTCTAGCGTCACATCAACAAGCCCACAGGTAGAAACGTTTATCTAAACGTTAGGAAACCTCAGTCATAATTTGATAAATTCTTTAAAAAAATGCGATGATATTCATTGCAGGCACCGCCTTATGGTTCCAACAGTCTTAGCCCTCAGTATGGCGGTGGTCAAACAGTAGGTGGCAGCCCTCAGGCTGCAGCAAGCCCGCACTTAACTGCAAGTCCTCAGGTTCCCAGTCCCCAAGGACAGACCCTCGATCTCAGCGTCAATAGGCTCCACAGGTAATTATCGTTGACTTTAGTTCTTTAAATCGATCTTGAAATTGAAGTTAATCTTAACTGTGAATAAGGATCTATAGCACATTTTGGTCAAAATTGAATTAATAATAAAGAATAGATCGCTGTCGATCGTCTTAGTACACGTAAAATGATGTAATTTTGAACATAAGAAAAGGTGTTTGAAACCTTATGAGAAAAAAGATTTAAAGCACAGTTTGAAAGTTTAAATGTTCCGCGACTTATCTCCGCTGAAATAGCATCGCATGAAATAAGGATCTACAATTCACGAGAAATTCATCACAACCTAATAGAAAAAAAGTGCAAAAAAGTAAAATACATAAATAAAATGTAAAAATTCCATTTTCCCGAAAATGCTGCACAATTATTTTAATCCGACGAATGCCTTCCTTCTAACGCAACGAGAATGAAACGAAAGGGAGAGATATTAAATCGTACATCATCTTCATCTGATTATAGCGGCGCGCCAAGTCCCCAATATCCGACCGGCCACGGAGAAGCTGTGGCGGTTCCCGTTGGACCTGGTTTCCCAGCGCCCAGACCAATCGAGGAACAAACCGAGCCTGTGGACTTCTCGACGGCAAACGAGCCGGTCAATTTCAGCGGGGGTCCTGGAATCAGGCCTGTACCAGGTTTCCCGCCACCCGGTGTGCACGTCACGGCGTACAGTCGCGAAAGCACCCCCGACAGCGGGGGTTCCCACTACATGGATGCTTACCGCGATCCCACTGGTGAGCTATCACTGTTTATCACTTAACTTGTCAGACAGTTGGTCATCGATCATCCGAAAACGCTTTATGACCCGCTTTACGACAAGTCGATTTTATCCTCCGTCTCTATTTCATCTGTCGTTAATGGTCGTTTTGATAATAATTGAAGTTTTAGAAATTGGATTTTCGCTGATGGCTCGATCAATTCATTTTTTAGATGTTAGTTCTTTATTTTTCTTTCCTGAAAGTTTTTAAGAAGGGATTATGATGTAATTCTGTTAATTTTTAATTTTACCTATTGTCAAAGATAAGTAACAAATTTTGTAATGTTTTTAAGAAGAAATTTGACAATTTTTGACTGATTCTTTAAATATTAAAAATAATACTTGGAAGCTTCGGACCATCGCTATTTCACATCACACACTAAAAAACTCGAACCACGGCGCGATCGATTGAAAAGAAAATCTAATTGGAGTCGTGCCTGGAAGTTCGCCCGCCCGTGAATACGCAGCGTCGTATAGCAACGGAAGCCGTTACGGTAACCAGAGACAAATTATCCAGAACAAGTACCGCGACGTATACACGACAACACCAACTGGATGGTCCAACTTAGACATTTTCCTCTTTGGCTTTCTAAATTTCGACAAGCATATACTTGAAATATACACGACGCACGTCAGCTTGACGCTTCATCGGCCACGTGTAACGGGCGAGGGATGCCGGGGGTTGCAGCGAGGAGATCCATGGACGAGGGATACGGAAAAGAACAAAGAGCTCGACGCCCTCGGGGGGTCGGTTGGAAGAGGAGCGGAACGAGAGAGCGATACGCGGTTACAACCGTCGAATAAAAATTCGCCAGAACAGTACATGACTGCCATAATAGGCACCTATGGCCCCGACTCTCATTTTCCTCGGTCTCTCTGTGCCTTGGCATTCCAAACCTACAGCAGCCCATTCTCCTCGTCCCTGTCGTCGTTTCTCCTATACACACACTCTCTTTCGCTCTCTCTCTCTCTCTTTCTCTCACTCTCTTTTTCGCTCTGGTATACTCCATCCTTTTCTTCTTTCTCTCATCCTCTCTCGCCGTGGCGTGGATGTGCACCAAACCGGCACCCTTCCTACCGGACCCACCTCCCTGTGGCGGTACACGACCATTGTTAATTATCAATATTTCGCGTACACGTAGCCGGCAAAAGTCCGGCACGGCCAATATTGTGCGGACTCTGACGCTGGGGAGTAGTTATTGAAATTGAAACATTCGAGCACACAGCCGGCATGTCGGGTTCGTTCGTTCGTTCGTTCGGCGTCGTCGTGTTCGCGCGACGTCCACCGTCGCCCGTACACCAGCTCTCCTCGTCCGTCGGCTATTTGCACTGCAGACGAAATGAATTCTTGCCGGTAAATAAACGCGTAGATTTTACAACGGTTAATCAAGCGACGCGTCGGTTTCGACCTTTGCGCCACCCGAACCTTTGTCCAGCCCGTTTTCGATTGCTTCTTCCTTTTTTCTGCTCCTATTTCTTTCTTTCTTTTTTCGTCGTATTCCCTCTTCTTTCCTTTTGGTTTCTCTTCTTTCCCGTTTCTCATTGCTGCACTGCAATCGTGAGTTTCTTCCATCCGCCGTGAGCGAAAGAAAGGCTTCTTCGCTTAATTCGTTATTGGATCTCGTTGATGGCCAAGAGATTACGCTGGATACTTTCATAAAATTGAAACTCGCTGTACCCTTGCTCGCCAAACGCGTAGGGTTGCATTCGCGCACGTGTACATCCGACACTCGCGTCGATCCAGCTTTCAGCCCACTCCGCGTTTCTTTGTTCTACGTTTTCGCAGAATATCCATTGATATAATAGATATTTGAACGACAAGTTTAACAAGTATTCGAGTGATTTTGATAAAACATTGCCAAGTTTCAATATATGTATATGTATCGAAAAGTGAATAAAGGATGGTAAATATGTGGAAAACTAATTGAATATCAATTTCGTGTTCACAGTAGGATTTTTCTATTGCGAAAATATTTTATTATCATGAATGACACTGGAATACTACAGAGATATTTGTATCTATCAAATTTCATATTTATCAAATTATTTTATCAAATAGTTTATCAAATTTTTCATCATCAACATCACTATTAATTCCATTAATATTGATCTTTTGAAAATATTTTAATATACAATTTCCGATATGTCTATGAAATTTTGTTACAATTTTTATTTAATAAAATTACAGTGTAAATATTTTTATTTCTCAGGTTACGGACCGATGAGCCCACACCCAGGATACGGAATGACAGGCGTTCAACCGGAATATCCTGGGAACACGTACACTCCTTACCCCACTGCAGGCTATAATTGCGGTGGAACTTATCCCGGAGGTCCCGTGACTTCCGGTTACCAAATCCCAGCTGGCTATACGCCGACACCCTGTTATAGTATGCCACCTCCGCAGCACACAGTCGGACCTCTCGATAAACCAACGGGTAAAGACGATAGGTAAGGAACTCGACAATCTATTTTCCTTTAAGCATAATTCCGCGATCGTGAGAAGACACATGACGTTTCTGGTTCATCGGAAACACAATTCAGAGATCATTCAATATGGAAACATTAGTAGCGTAGTCTGATTAATTACCTTACTCTTGTAAAATTAAAATTAAAATAGGGATACAACTGAGGAGTATATATGAAGGTCAATGAAATTAGTAGAAAACTCTATAATTTGTATATTTTAATCTTAATTTTTAGATGATTTTTAAGTTCTATTCTAATTGGCTTTGCTTATAAATTTTAAAGACAATAAAATCAGCATATTGGAGAAATTATAAAATCAATAAGGTGAACATTTGAAATTAACGAAATTCTACGATTTCTAACTTTAGCTTTCACAAATTTCCAATTTCTATTCTATTCTATTTGATTTTCACTTTCGTACTTTGAAAATTTATTCATCTTCCCCCATTATTATAACTAAATTAAACTCCGAGCAATTCTACGAATCAGTCTACACGCGATATGAGAATCAATTACTCAAAAAGCTCGCCCTATCCGTGATCGTCGTGAAAGTAGAACGGTCTCGTTCAGTAGAACGAGACGGTGCGTGGCCAGACGTGCAACGAACAAACAGAAACGTTCCATTCCGATGGTATCAGAGTTGTCCAATGAGCCGGACGAAACGTCCACGTGTCAAATAATCGTGCATGCGAGCATCGCAGATTTTGGTACTTGCCTTGCGGAAAGGGTCGCGCGAATCTCTCTCGCGAGAATGTAGCACGCGTATATTCGCGGCTGAAAAGGCACGGGGAGGCAAGATCGGTTGGCGGCGGTTGGCGGCCAACGACGGCGCAGAGGGAGGCGGAGGTCGCGCATACCTACCTCCATTTTGTTAATTAAAGTAATTACTCTTCGTACCGAAAGTGCCAACCTTATTCTAATTGACGTAAAGCTCCGGCGGTACGGTGGAGGAGGCGCTGTTCGCCGCGTAAGGAGAGAAGGAGGTGGAACGAGAGGTTGCTGGAGAGAGTGGGAGGAAGCGGTGAGCTGCCGAGGGTGGATAAGGTTGAAAGAGGAGGTGGGGGTATAATCAGTTGCCACCGCACTGGATTATGGGGCGAGACCCGCGTCGTCCCATCGAGGTTAGACCCTTGAAATGCACCTCGGATACCTCGGGCAAAACTGGTTTCCTCTCTTTTCTAATCTCCGCCCATACACCGGAATTCCGTTAATGTCCCCGTTTAACAACGTTCGCCCAGATTCTTCGAGAATGTTTCCCGCTTACCGTGGTAACGCGTAGCTTCTTGGTACATCGTAGTAGTTGAAGGATAAAAATGGAAGAAATTGGAAAATTAAATTGAAGTCTTTGAGACTCGAGTCTTTCGAGATCGGTATATTTTCCTCCTACCACTATCAAGTAGTTGAATATTTGCAATTAAAAATTGATCATAAAGTAGAAAAAAGCACGTAGAAAAATATTGCCGTGGTGAGGACATTCGACTTTGAAGACAAATTTTAAGAAAATAATAGGATAAATG
>CAJDYZ010000594.1:204905-224508 GCA_903986555.1 Heterotrigona itama
CAAAGTCTGAATTGATAGTTTTGCAAACAAGTATTATATTGTTTGTCCTTAAAAACAAAATCGCACAATTTCTTGACTAACCGCTGACAAATAAGTAACGAGTATAAACTCTTTCATTTTCCAATTAAATTTCAATAGTTGAAAATGTGCAACGCCCGTGCAATTTCTAGATGTTGCAATTTTCTTGGCGAACAATATTAGATTGGCATCTCTCGTTCGATTGTACTTACAAAATACACGTCAATCTTTTTTCGAAAAATTTCTCTACGGCTTTCTATGTTGCTTTATCACTGCGACTTTGAATATGATTCAAAAATATTATTTGTCGTTTAATTTTAGAGCAGAGTTTATTCGAATCTACTATATGTGTAAATTAGGTATATGTATATGTAAGTTTTTAGATGTTATCAAATATAAGTGCAGAGGTATAATATTGATCTCAAATATTCTTGGAACATTGTTGCTTGGAAAGATTTCACCTTTCAACTAGGTAACTAAAAACGTATGGTTTGGTCTGCAATTACAATTGCACTTCACTAATTTCATGTTTTCAACAACTCAGAAAAGTAATTGAAGCACAACACGTTGCGTGTATGAAATGAATTCATTCACGTAATTAGAATCATTTTCCAAACTTATTTTCAATCTCGACTCGTGAGAAATTTCTTTTTTTTTTTCTTGACAATTTCGACAAAAAAAAAAGAAAAGAAAAATAGAATAATCATTGTCATGGATTAAAAAAATGAAGCACTTACCTGTGCTGTGATTGGATGATTTGTGTGTTGTGTATGCATGGTTGCCCTACTTGGCGGTGCGTGCAGCCAACAACACATTGCAGCACATATGAGAAGAGCGCCTGCGATTATGCAAGCAACACCGACATATCGTACCGGTTCGACGTAGTTCTCCGCGAGGCCTAACCAGTTTATCAGTGCACCGACGCAAAGGAGAACCATCCCGTATCTGTACGGACGCTGCGAACGCCGCGACTCCTCCAAGGACATTGCTGAAATCGCAAACAGAGATTAGTTTTGCAACGATTTCCTGTAACGATTTCAAACTGTCTCTCGTTATTGTCGCGTTAGAGGAAAAATCTTGCGACGCGAAATCTCGAGTCTTCTGCGAATAATGATGCTGCTACGTTGTTGCACAATATTGAACGTTCCGTTTTCAATAGTTACCGACTGAACTCAAAACTTAATCCGAGTTTGATTTTCATTAAATTTTTCTTAATTCGAGCACTTCAATTCGAATCATTGAGCCTGCAAATCTGAATCTAAACAGATCTCACAAAATGTAAATTCAAATTTCTCTCGAAGTTCACTCTTACTTTGAACACTTCTCGAAGGTTTGATTTGCAAACACTAAATCATTAGACAATGACATAAGTGACGACAACATATGCACGAAAGAGCAAACTTTCGAGATTGTTGATTTAGACACGATTTCCTCGGTTTATATGTTTCTCTGAATTCTATAAATAGATTCGAAAACTATATTTATGATAATAGAAAAACTTTCGATCTAGAAAGACGAAACATACATGTAGTTTGCTTTTAGGCTTGTATATTCTACTTCCGCGATTTGATTAAATTGACGTATATACGTGGACGAAGAGCACCGGCTATTTGTGGCATTGGTCAATTTTAGAAAATGGGGCTATATATAACTGCGGCGAGGATATTGCCACGTACTTTATTTCCAGCTGTACGATATCGATTGGTACGCGGTGATATGTTAGACAGAACTTTGTTTCAGATCATGCATGACGTTGAATATACTGCGAGCGTAGTCTTTTAAGAGAAGATATACATCCATTTATTCTTTCCTTCTCTTTTTTACACTTTTCGTAAAATCGTTCTAACATTAATGATTTCATAAAACTTTAATACACGTAGCAATTCTAATCGAACTTTAAATCGAACACTTTATACTTTGTATCGTACAGGAAATGAGAGAAAAAAAATTGTGAAAGACGAAGTGAGAATGCTATAATTTTAATTTAATTCGAGACCTAATATCTATTTATTCTTTCCTTCCTTTCTGCACTCTCAATCGTTCGATATATACAGCGAATAAATTTGAACAAATTTTAAATTGAATGATTGAAATACCTACTTCATACTTTTTACACTTCACGTTATATTAAAATTAGAAAATAACATATTGCGAAAAAAGCGCGAAAGAAAACAATTTGTATGTTTCATTCGAGACGAAATTTAAATTAGTGAAGTAAAATTCAATCCATACGAAATTGAAGTCTAAAATAAAGATAAAATATATATCGAGGTTCTGTAATAATAGCATGATAGCGATGGTTGTTATCCAATTATTAAAATGGGATTGCATGAATATAAATGACGAATAGGATCGTTAACGATCCCGCATATTCGACAGGTAAAAGGTACTTTAAAAAACTTATTCACAGAAGTGGGTTAGTCAAACAAAGCAATTGTTTGTCTGGTGGCAGTGACGCATAAATTAGGATTACATGGACGATGAACAACAATTCCAGAGAAAAGACAAATCGTCCCAACAGAAGTTTATTTTCACCCACGAAAGCGTTTATTACTACCTGCCACGTAAAAAACGACGTTAATTCCTGCTCTGAAACCTTTTCGTCGAAACGTATTTCAAACGTATTCCACGTTTCTCCTGATACTATCTCAACGTCGATTATGATTGTCTGTATATTTACTGTTAGATTGAGAATATTTATAAACATTCATATTTCGATGAAAAAAGAAAAACGAAATCTATAAGATCGTTTTACATTTTAAATATTGTAACAAGTATTTCGTGCTTTTTGTATATTTTTGTATATTAAATCATCTCTTCAAATTCAAAGATGGATTGCCAGTTCAATTATTGCACTAAGAAATTTAGAATATGTTAAGATTTTAAAGAAGGGAATAAGAACTACAAATCTTTTACATTAAATTTCAATTTCAATTAATTTAATTCAAAACTTTCCGCTTAACCAATTACACTTGAATTTACCAATTAGAATATTTTTGTCTGTCTCGGAAAAATGTAGAAGGAAAGTTTCGTCTAAAAAATGAAGGATAACTCTGAGTACATATACTTGTCACGTTTTTAATGACTGATCTAAATACAAGAAATCGATAGTTAATTACACGTGGCATTTCAGTAAATTTATCGTGGTTCGATAACGTTGAACGTAATCAATGTGCGAAAATTGTGCAAACACGGTGAGATATAAATCGATCAACGCGATGAGTTTGTTTTGAATGTTAGAGAAATATGCTCGCACTAAGTAGAAGCCTATAAATATTCTTCAATTTCAGAAGTGAAGGGACGAAGAGAGAAAGAAGTAGGCTGCGCGGGAATGAATATATATCGGAAAAGGTAGGCCATCTCGGACATCAGCAATCGCACGATCGATATCTGTCATTCTTTCGTCCCGCCATATGCTACGTTAGAAATAAAAGCCCATCAATTATTAACGTATCTGTTTCGCAGATTATGAAAAGCGAACGATGCCCTCCAGTATGGGCGTTGTTCTTTCGTACGAGACGAGAAATTTATTCATCTAATCGTATGTAATTTGAAGTAACTGTTAGGGGAACCATCGATTTATTAATACCTTGTATGGTGAGAATTTTTATTCTATTTTCACATTATAATTCCGAAGGAATTAACACTTGAATGAACGGATAATTGTTAATCGAGGATATCTCAATACTGCGAGAATTACGCTAATAACATTGACGGATCTCGAGGCGTAATTACACATTACGAGAATATAAATATTAATGAACAGGAGAATATAAATATTAACGAACACGAGAATATAAATATTAATATGAGCTAGACTATAGCAATCGCTATATGATTATGTAAGTTGACGACTTAGAATGTATTATTTTTAAAATTATTCATTTCTTTGAAATATTTTTTGCATGAAATTCAGAGCAAAAAGTGGCTTGAGTCCGATTTAACGAAGACTAATGGGTACAGAAAAAAATGACAAACGTTGCAGAAAGAACTGTAGGGAAAACCAAAATCCACTAAACTTTAAAATCACATTATTTCTTCAAATAATTAAATATTTTTTTGTTTCATATTTAGCTATTGTTATTTAGTATTTGTATGATGCAACAATCACAACAATTTCACGATTTGACGTCGCTTTCGTTTGCGAACACACTTGAGACCGTGAAACACACATGCGAATTTGATACGAATGAAGAACGATTAAAATTGTTAGAAATTCGTTACTACGATAATTTCAAGTTCGTTTCAAAGAATTTACCATTTAGTTCGTCCATATTCGAAAGCTGACACCCGAACACACGAGTAAATTCGTACTTTGCTGTGCGTAACACTTCCCGTACGACTAAAATACAGAGTTATGCCTATCTGCGACACACAGAGTTACGTCTTTATACCTTGGGATTACCACTGATAACGGGACAGAAATCATAAAGATAAGGGATGATATTTTTGAAATTTATCATTCTCACTCATCATAAATAAGTGTGCCCAAATACACGAGCATAAAATCTTTCTTTTCCCTCGTCTGTTCAATGCGCCGTCACGTGATTTTTTCATCGTTTTGCACGTGGTTACTCCGAGACGAGAACGTGACGAGCAAACACGTGAAATTGATTTTCATTTGCATGAGTATGTAAAATAATGGCCAAGGACGAATGTTTGACCATGAAGTCGTTATTATAAGGGATGAAAATAATAGAATAGAATTTGATAGTTATCCTAGAAAATTATGAAACATTTCATCAATAGACCTTCTTTTCTTCTTCATTATACTATATATGCCATTGTGCAGAAGGCAAAGATTAAGTTTAACATATTTTGAATATGTCTTATAAAGATATCTTTTAAACACAGATATTGGTATAATCGCGAAATATCCAAATTCGTACGTATTAAGGCACCAGCGACAGTAAATAATTTTATGGAACTTTTTGAAATAAGGGAAATGATGACCTTTTATGTTTTCTACTCGATGAGTTTGAGACGTGCGTGCAATCGATATGTAATTTCTTTCGAACACAGATTGCACCTAGGACTAACAATAATTTTAAAAATATACTCGTCGGAATTTCAAAATATCTTGACATGGAATACAAAACATGAGATGCAAAAATCGATTTGAATAAGAAAAACTTTTGTTGAATGGCTGTATAGAAAGGTAGCGTTAAATGGACACCTAAAAATAGAGTAGTTTGGTTGTTTGGTTTGTTCCTCTATTTGTAACGTCGTGGCAGTTTCTCTTGCGTAATTACGAAAATCCAGCACGTGCGTGAAGATAAAAGCTAAATAAAAATTGGCACTAGAAAGAACTAGTCAGAAACAAAAAAAAAATAAATAAAAATAAAAACAAACAAAACTCCTGTTCTTAACAAGCATTAAGGAATCCTTTCTAACGTTTTATTGCTTTTAATTATTTTTTGATTTTGTTTATTGATTCTAATTACTCCACTGATGAGTATTTCATGAGAAGATATTGCAAATGCCGTTTACCAACTGTTCCAACGTTTCTAAAATTGAAAAATGCAGGCGAGAAAGGAAATCTTTATCCTAAAGTTGCGGACACGACTCGTTGCTTGACTTTACCACGTGATAAACGTCTTATGTACGTGTGAATTTTCTCAACAGTAAAATCAGACCGTAGCAGATCAGACAGACCTCTGTTACGCTTTATCTCCGTTCTCCCATGCAACCGAGCCGTGACTTTTCATTATACTATACACAGGTCGATAATTTTTCAACGGAAAAGAAAAACATTCAATTAGCTAAAGGAAATTTCTTCTCTAAAGAAAATACAGTGAATTAATTGTGTTAGTATCCGACTAACAAGAATTATCTATGGGCGTGATGCTTGACACTACGAGTGAAATCTTGTTTTCGTTTTGATACGGTTTGACGTTTCTATATCGACCTTTTCTTTTTTTTTTTTTTGCTTCTTTGATCTTTTAGAGATTAATTGCTTAAATGAAATATAAAAATGGTTTGCAATTTATTATTCGTACGATAAATTAATGATATGCATGAACAACTTGATTATGAATTTTGATGCATCGAGTAGAAAATTTAGAGATACGAAAATGTCATATTTAAAGCATAATAGCAATATTTGAAGTATACTTGCAATATCTAATAGATGAAATGATTTTTCATCTTGGCTCCATTTTTTTAATTATCTCTGTAAAAATGTAAAATTATATAAATTAAAAATGTAATATCGTACGAACAAATGACGTTTTTCAAGTCATGAGTTACGGGTATTGATTGCTGTTTGTGACGAGTTACGGAGAAAGTAATTGTAAAATTGTAAAATTTTGTTCCATATGAGAAAAATAATTTACGAACACCTACGACACAATTCCCGATCGATATTAATCATGAAGTTGTCACGCCATCCAAATGATAGAATTATCGAGACGTTATGATGACAGTACGAAAAAAAGTTGATAATCCAAGATATCAATCGTAAGCAGTTACGTGTGAAATATCTGATTATCTTAATTGATTTATCGGCTTAAAAATCTTGGAACAAATATTATATTTATTTCATTATTGAGAAAATCATAGGATACCTACTTTATGATATATTATCTTTATTATGTTATATTAAGTGCAATTAATTTAAAAATTTCGTGATGTGCGATAAATACTGATTATTAAAATTAAAATGTTTAAAACTTTTGAGTGAAAATATACAGATGTCATATCAATCATCGAAATACGGATGCACATTTAAATTCGCTAGTTTAGTTCACCTCTGTTGTATTACACAAAGTGTAACATTATGATATAGCAGTAGGTAAAATTAAATATTATCATAAAGTCTAAAAAGATCACGTATGACATACACATGGTATTTATAGATGACACGGTAATAGCACTTGCATTATTTTAGAAAGTCATTGAGTTATCATACGGACTGATTAGAATACGGTGTAATATTAAATTAATAACCCCTGTTTTTATCAGCCATTCGGTTGATAACGAAACAATGGGCTGACGTTGCGACAGGAGCGATGCAAGATGAAACCTTGAGTAATTGTACAACGTATAAGCAGCCGTGATAGATTGAAATGAATGAAGTGCGTTTAGGATAACGACAACGACAGTATAGAACAGTCAGTCCATTAGGAGAGAAATTTCGAACGTTCGTACGGACGGAATTACATGCTACGTTCAAATTTCATATTGTCATAGAAATGGAAAATAAATTCTTTGTATATATAATAAGATATAAAAAAAGTTTCTTTTTAAAAAATTACTATATTCGTTACGAAGATCGTGGATATTGATCCTACTTTATATTCCTATGAAGGTGAAACCTGTTGGAATTTAATATTTTTATGAAAATGAAATCTAGATATATCTACTTTGCTTTAATACGTATTATAAAATACTTTTTAACAGTACATAACACAGTAAAGTACTATTGTTATGAAAAATAATACAGTACAA
The DNA here is from genome assembly GCA_903986555.1 of Heterotrigona itama. Lineage (NCBI taxonomy): Eukaryota > Metazoa > Arthropoda > Insecta > Hymenoptera > Apidae > Heterotrigona > Heterotrigona itama. The sequence goes on from CAJDYZ010000594.1 coordinate 212,373, forward strand.
TAGTACAAAATTTTTGCATGTTATGTCGCCAAATTTTTCACAAATATTTAAAAATCCTCCATATATTTGTTGCTATGTTATTGTACTACTTTAGTAAAATACATTTCGTAATTTTACTACTGTTCCACACTGCATTTCACATCTACGTATTTTCAACATTAATGGTAAACTCATATACTCAACATCAATCAGAGATCATTTACATTTTGTATATAATTTCACACTGTTGTTCGCTGTTCTCGAACGGATCAAGAAATGCGTGGTTTTCATAACTCGAGCAGCGACATTGCACGCAGTGACACACGTGCCACGCAGGAAACGTGATTCCTAACGTAAGAAACGTGAGTGAATTACAGCAGTTTACGACCTTAATCAACATTCGTCTTTTAGCATCGATGTCTCCATCCTTTATGCATTCGCGTTGCAATAACATGTTTGCCAGCACAATAGTGCCGCGTACAATCAGGAAAAGTTTAATCAGTCTCGCGCTTAACCAATAGGTACCTTATCTCTCGTTTGCTGTTGCTCCCCCTTACGAAGCAAAAATTAAAACACGACGATACCAAGTGTCAAATCGAGCGAAATACGAAAGACGAATTATACAACACATACCAAAACCCGTAAAACACATAAAATCAAGATTTATTCTCGCGCGAGATGTTCTTTTCTTCTTTTTTTTGCATGCGCGTTAACGTGCATTAAAGAACACGATTATGATTTTACTCGAGGTTGATAAATACCTGGCACTATTACGTTGGGAAACATTGTCGCATCCGCGATTAACGCACGGCTCTCATGCACGCACATCTCCTCGTAGTCCATTAAAATCCTCGGCAAGTCATTCTCCTTTTAAATCGAACGCAAACAACTAGATAGAATCAATATTCCCGGAGCACGGAGTCGGAACACGGTTAATCGGATGAACGCGAGATGTTTACTCGATCGTCCGGTGCGATCGTCAAATAGAGATCCATTCTACTTTTGTTTTCAGCAAAAGCTCTTTGCTCTGTCTCGCGTCAGCCAGTACTCGCGCGACACTAACGTTTTAAGTGGCTGCCGCACAGGAATCTCGAATAAACGGCCACGTGCACGCTCGATCATTCCGGTTGTTAAAAATATAAACGAGGAGGGGAAAAAAAAAATTGAACTTTAACCAGCAACTATTCTCGTATCGACTTTCCGTATCACCGGTGTACAGTTTCATGGCGACTTCCTGGATGAAGGATCGATCCGCGAGCGTATACTTTCCCGTTTGCGTTTCGCGTTTCGCGAGCCACGCGTTATCGCGTGCTTGCATTGAGGCTGTGCGTGACGTTTTAACGCTACTCTATATTTAATACACGCGGGCCCCCCCGTCATAAATTATGCATACACCGTCGTGTTTCCCTGCACAGAGTCGCGTTTTCGAGCCCGGCCGTTTTCTTCGTCGATCGTTGCGCCAACGAGGCTCTGCAACTGTTACACGGTTACACGGCCGACTACATGGCTCAACCTTAACCCAATTTTATACCTTGTGCCACGAGCACGTCGCTTAATGGAAGAAATGTAAACGATCGATCGCGCTAATGGCCCGCGAAAAAATATTTAAAGTAGCCGCGTCGATGCTTTTCCTGCTTTGTAAATATTCATTAACCCCTTCATACATAAATTCTTGAATAATTAAAATCATTTTGTGGTAAGAATGTAGTAATCTTCATATGTGTGACATATTACATATCTATTAAACGATATTGTCTTTTATAAATTTATAAAATTACGTATGTATGAACTTGAATTTGTGAAAATGAATGATTACAGTTGGAAGAATATAATAATCGTATCTCGGTTATGTTCATATATAATATATAGAGAGACTATTAGAATGATTTGAAAATATAACATATTGAATAAACGAAAAATTTTAAATTCGAAAATGTAAAGTTTACATTCTGAATACGTAAAGAAAGAAATATATCATTGGGTAAAGTCAGATCGCTGTGCGTGCGAGTATAAAAGTATCCACTATTTGAAAGTTCACATGGTACGTACGAGTACGTCTTCTGTCCATAACTCGGATAAAATATTATTATAATAATTTTAAAGAAAATATCAATTCTATCTCTTATATCCTTTTATTCCTAACCCGTTTCGATTGTTCAGAAGATTTAGGTAAAGAAATAAATCGAATAGTTAGAAGAATATGTGATTCATAATTTCTATTCAATGGAAATCTGATTGATAAGGTTGTCAGTTGAATTCCAATTCTCTAGTAGACTTTTTCACATCCCACGTCAGACTTACTGTGCATTTTATAAGACAGAATTATCAGCATTATTAGACATAAATCTACGTAATTGTTCTTTCTTCTTTATATCAAAGAGTTCACATCACTTCATTATATTGTAAAACTTTCATTATATTGTTGTAAAATAATGAATCTCCAAATTCATAAATATAAGATATAATATAAAAATTCTTATAGAAAAAATTTTACTAAAGCTGTATATGGATACATAATCGTAATATCACCTTCAATTTTTTTTTTCTCAATCATTTCACGATTACGATTTATCGTTGTTAAAAATATAAATTGCAAAACTTGGAATTGCGCTGATGCGTTCAGCATTAATCAACCGTAGTCTGTTACTACGAATTTGCTTCGTCGAGAGTCTTAAATTCGCCGATAAGGTTGTCGATTATTTCAGTGAAATAATAACGTCTTGTTATAAAACTCTTCGCTTTCTCGACGAATATAACATGTACAAAAGCGCGATTCCAGGGTCGATGAAATCATCTTCAGAAGCAGTTAAAATTTCATCAAACACGAAACCGAATAAAATCACGACACGTTCTTTTAAACATTGATACGAGTTTTATAAAACCGATACAAATGGACAACAACCCGGAACGTTGCAGAATCATCAGGTTTAAATGACCTCGCAATTTCATATACAAACAAATTCTACGTGCCCGTCGTACTTCGAACGAATCTGTTTTTCACAAATTGATTTGCCATAACGTGATACATTTAACGATATAAAAACTTAGGCTGTAAACTTGTTACATCATAAAAATCCTTTGTGATGAATAAATAATCGCGTGAACGAATGCTTATTTCGATCGCTTAAGTGTCCTTTGAATTCCCTCAAAGTGTGCAAGGAATCCTTTGAACTCTGACTCTTACACCGTGTAGTGCGAAGCTGATAGTCGCGCAACATATCGGCTGAATGTTCGCGACAGGGGTCATGGGTACCTAAGCACGTGACGGTTCTAACTATGGAAGTACCTTGAAAGTAACCGCAACGAAAAAAGAGAAAGATCGATAAAAAGAGAGTTTACAGTAGCGACATTACGATGGTTAATAATCTACGAAATATTCTGTGATCGTTAATGATCTACTAAATATTCTTTAACACAGTTTATTATACTGATGTAACTTATTATACTGATATAACCTATTCTGAAATGTACAAGATGCGACTGGATAACATGCAGCTGAATTCCTCTGTTGAAGGCTTATTGTTCAAGAAAATTGATCGAACACGTTTGTAATAATACGTAGTTATTTTATTAATTCTAGAGTAAATTATTTCAGGAGTTAACTCAGAGATAAAACTCAAAATAGATATAAATAATTTTGAGCGTTGTATTGTAACAAAATAATATAATTTTATCCTTTATACTTTTTTTTCTTATTGTTTCGAGAAGAATTATCTACACGTTATTCAGCTGTATGTAATAATATAATTTTGTATTCTAAAAATATTATACATTTTCTTATCACTTATCTCTTAAACTTTTTTTATCCATCAGTGTCTGTACCGTCCGTGCTTGATCAATAAAAGAAAAAAAAGAAAAAGAGGAAGAATCACATGATTTCACGCGACGTATCAGAATGAATATGATTGCGTACGGTCATAAAATAACAACAGAAAGAAAGAATCTTGATGTATCGTTCGGTGATTGTTTTGAATAAACAATCCATAATTTTGCGAATAATCGGAAAGTGCGGAAATAAAACGAGCAGAAAGAAAAGAATGATCGTTGACGTTGCATGTAACGAGTGATAAATTTGCGTTACTGATATTCGCGAAAAATTATCAACAACTCGTACACGCAACGCAATAAAGTTATGCCAAATCACTCGTACACGAGCTGAACCGATCTCGTGTCAATCGAATGATCGAGAGGTGAACCTGGATCGCGCGAGAACACATCGATGGATGAAATGAAACGCGACTCGTGATACTTGGCTGACATTCATGATCTGTGTTAAAGATACTTTGTCTAGCTTGACATTTGCCTCGTTGCTGAAAATAAATTCTGATTTTTGTAAATTCAGACGTTTTCTCGATAATAATTTTCTTGATAATTTATTGCTTCATGATATGGAAGTACTACATTTTCTTAATAACTCAACTGGGAATTTTTATGCAAGATTATATTCTTGGGATTACAATTAGAAAACTAAAAGCTTAATATTTTAAATATAATTATTCTGCATGAATCTGTACTCTAATGATGACTAATATTGAAATTGCCAATGAGGTCGACATTTCAAGTCCCAAATTTTTTATTTCTATAATTACTATGAAAACTTTATCAATATGAGAGATCATAGCGCTGGAGAAAATATTGGAAAATAATGCATTCATTACATGCCTGATTTAATTTACATTGAAGCTGTCATGCTTCATATGAAGATGAGATCACTTTAGAAGATGATTATTTTAAATAATATACGTTTATGTTTACTCTTTATGGATTTTTTATTGCATCATTGAAGTAGTGCCAATTTTATCTATTAATGTTTTCATATGTCGTCTTTCGATACTTCGAAATTCTACGTAAACTAATTAAATTTGTCAGTCAATGTCAGTTATGCGAGTGATCCCAGCGGCATTGGAGCGCTAACGTGCCATGCAGAGACATTCTGCGACCACAACGCTATTAAGCCAAGAGAAACGAAGATACTGCCCAAATCAATTATTCAAAGATACACAGAAGTCTATATATTTGACTCGGTTTATTGACTTCGGTATCTTTTATTACGTTCATGTTCCCTGGAAACTTTTTCTGCATATTGTACACTTTCATATCGAAAGATTTCGTTCCCATATGAAATAAATTAAATCGGATGGAAAAATATTCATTCCCGAAGTCGTGCATCAGAAAATAATATGCGCTATCTCGAAATGGAAATGGCGTGTTTTTTCAGCCGACTTCGATGTTTTCCAAAAATATTTTCTCCGAAGTGGTTTTCATCAACGCGATGTAAATGTATGCCGAAAGCATCATCACCGGGGAATAAAAACAGGATGCAGGATGAAAGAGAAGAAAAAAGATGGGAAGCAAAAGCGTGGATGCAAATTTGTTAATCGTCAGGCGAATTTCCATTAGAATCTTGTGACTTAAGTTGAAAAGTTCCGACTCCCAATAGAAAACAAATACGTATACGTTTTTTCTTCCATCTAGTCGATATTTTGAATAATTTTGAAGTGTTATGCTCTCATATTCTAATCAAGATTTTTCATATTTAAATGCAGATGTTAATTGGAACTGTTAATTATCATCGTTAATGATGGTTTTCTCGAAGACCAGTGCATAAAAAGCAATTATGTTCAGTTCTTATAGCAGATGAAATTCAATTTACAGTTCGCGTGACTGTTTAATAATTATTTACGAATATTGTCAATAACCCAGAATATTCTAACTAACGTCATGTACGGTGTCATGATCCATATATGTTCGTAACCTTGAGCCTATAGACTGAAACTAAGTGTAAAAGGTTCATAAGCAAAGATCAGTTGTACAAACGGAAGTGTTAGCTTTCAAACAAACCTCAGTTGTTACGATTATTGAATTCGACGCCATTTTACCATTGATCAATCAGCAGTTCTTGCTATATACTTGTTTCATTTATCAAAATTACATGTAGTTGAAGAGATTTTTTTTCGAAATAGCCAAATACAATTTAATAAAAAAAGAATGCTAAAACGTACAATGATATTGCGTTTGAATATCATTTCAGTATTATTCACAATATACTCATATTTGTGAGTTTCTTCTCACATAAACAGAATCTTTTTACTGCGACTGTTATTACAATTCCACGATCAATTACATTCAACAAAGAAGCAAATGTAACATCAGTTTAAATATCATTAAAGTCTATCATATCTCGTGTTACTGATAGATTGTTTGTTAGATCATTATAAAACGTTATTGACGTAAATATCTTTAGTGTATATAGAATATGCATTAAGGAGTATAGTTTTACAGAATATGCAAATATTCATTACCATTTATTCAAATGAAATATTGCTATTAACTATTAGACTAGACAGTGGAAAATGAACAGTTGCAAAAGGCCTATATTCATCGAACGTTGTTTCAATATTGATGGGCCGATTTGAGTAATTTTTACATGAGCGTAGAGATAGAAATTAGAACACGAACGGGGGAAAAGTTTAGTGAAAGTGGTACGAGATGAATACGTTTCCCGGCGCGTGCAACTTATTTCCTTTTCGAATTCGAGAGCTTAGGTAAAGGCGTGTGTTATTGGTAACTTGCTATACCTGGTGATCTCGTACAATGATAGAGAAATTATGAAATAGTGAATGGCGATACTGGCGTCAATCACGAGTAATTACTGCTTCTACGCAATAATTTTCCTAATTGCAAACTCAATTAGAAATCATATTGTACACACTCTCGTTTCAAACGTTTGAAACAAATTTTTTCGTACGTTTCTCTTAGTGATAACAATGTTACACAACTGTAATATTGATTTTTAACAACATTAGGCTTACTATCGTGTAACTTTTTTTGAAAATGTTTATTTCATACTCATATTGCTTCGTTATTGCATTTCATCGATATACAATTACAAAACTACTAAATGAATTATTTATAACAGTTATTAGTTTCCCAGATTTTAAGCCGAAGTGAAAAATCTTGTTCTCTTGTAAGTAAAACGAAAGTCTGTTTGTAAAGAATTACATTGAAGCTTGAGTATTATAAACAATATTAAGAATCAAATATTTAGTTACTTCTAGAAATCATTATTTCTTTAACATACTACAAGTCTTTGAGCGAGAGTACGTACGAAGTATTCTTTTTAAGTATGTATTTTACAGATATTTTAAGCATATTATACTGTAATTCAAATATCATTATCACAACTAATCATTATTAAAAGTTCCTCAAGTACTAACGAACCGTAAGAAATTGCGATTTATAGTTTCCCATCGTTCCCACATAATTAAATTATCATACTAGGTCTAATTTCCACTCGCAGTTTCGCACTTTGAAGCGTGCCGCGTGATTAGTTGTTAACGACAAGATCAAATTTATTATACTTACCACGTGTTTTACGACAGATCCGCAATAACAGATATTGAGTGTAATATTGGCATTTTTAGTCGCGCAAAGGGATTAGAATTACCTTTGTCGTGTTACAAATATTTCTCTCTTTCTATCTCCTTTACGAGAATATAGTTAGTCTCTATAATATTCTCAATATTTCAAAGTATCGAATTTAACTTATGCAACATTTTGCAAATTTATTACTAACTCTCATTGATAAGATAATACTATTTTTCACGAAGATAAACGGCAGCGATAAATCGAAAATGACAGTGAGAAAAAAATGAAATTTTATGATAATAACACTGATTCTCTGACAAAGGATGTCGAAATAGAGCTTCACGAAAACTCCCAATGTGCGTGTAACACGTACATTTCTAAGGTATAATTATGTTAACACGAACAGATAAACACATCGTTGACTTTCACGTTTGAATTCGTAAACATTGCGAGGCTGAAACTGTTTCGTGAATTTCTTGGAACATCCCTGAGGACTTAGGCACCAATGACAAAGCGAATTGTGAAACTACGGACGAAAGATAATTAACAACAATTTTTTTCGACAATTAAAACCTTGTTTACATGTCAGAAATATACTTCGTATCAGTATACACAGAAATGTCATTATATTAATTATATAGTACTCCGTAAATCAACATTTCTGACAAACAGGTCCCGTTTAAATACTTTTAAATTAAACCGAGACTTCAACTTCCGCAATATCATCCGCAAGATCGTGAATAAAATTTCATTGTATTCGAAGAAAACAATATTACAAAGGAAATGAAACATGATCGCTATTATAAATACGGAAGGAATGAAAATTCCTATTACTTCTCACTTCTCGAAAAGGAAGTTCGAATGTTTGTTTCTATGATCATAAATATAACTCCAGATTTCATCTCTGATGTAATTTGAAATTCTAATTAAAAAGTTATCAGCTTCTTCGTTCTCTTTCCTTCCTTTCATTTTTTTTCTTTTTTTTTTTTTTAATTAATATTGTCAATAAAATCTTCAAAGAATGCGTCATACTCGCGGGATATTCCTGATTATAACCACGTGAAACGAGTGACGCGCCAATAATTCACGCGGATTAGTTATTATGTTGCTAATTTTTGCAAACATCGTTATGCAAAAGAAAAATGATGGAACTTGTGCATACTATTTGCTGCAAAGAAAAAAATGGTACAGCGAATTATATTCATAATTAAACGATTCATAATTATAATATCTCTATAACTTTGACTAATCACGGTCGTCCGTATCGATTCACTCCTTCAGAATCGAAATGTTTTCGCTTGTTGCACGTAATATTGAAATATTTATTGACATCTGTATCGGGCAAGTAAAAAAAATTCATGTATATATGCATAATCAGATAATTTATACGAATTCACTAGACTTTGATCTTTGATGTACTCAATATTGATTTAGTTATATATTTAGATGAATAAGTGAAAATTTTTAAAATATATAATACCAGGTTAGAGTACACGCTGTACAGGTGAATAATATAATGGTTATTCTATACATACATCCGCACTAAAATCACGCGAAAAGGGACAGAGTAAAATAGAAAGAAAAAAAAAAAGAAAGAGGAACAGAATAAGTGAAGAAATAACATAAACAGACAAATATATATAACAAGTACGATTAAATAAATAAAATTATAACAATTAAATACTGAAATTCCCCAAATGATAATTGTTGCATATTGCAGATAATTTTACATTTTCATCCGAGGCAGAAATTTGTTTCTACTGCTGAATATTATAACAAATATTCTACTTTTAAAATTTCCCATAAATGCATGCAGTCTAATAATTATAGTGATATCTGGAGCGATAAAAAGTCATTGTTGATTATTAAAATTCTGCTTCACTACTTTCAAGCGTACATTCAAAGTGACAATTTATGTCAACGATGTCCTTAACATTTGTTTACAAGGAACGAAGATCCGTATTTGGGTCAATCGAATGACAGTCACCGGTAATTTCCTACATCAATTCGTCTAAACACGATGACGATATAAATTTTACTGGTCCCAGGAATCTATCTCATCGTCTGAGAAACGATTACTAGAGCGTATAGTATAAATAGCTTTACCATTTTAGAAAGCGTTTTTAATAGACACCGATAAAAAAAATGTTCCAGGTCACTCTGTCCCGGTTCATTTCGTCAACTCCATTCTCGAACTTTTTTGGTATTCTTTCTTATAAGATTCTTCGAAAAATTTCTGAATTTCTTTGTGATGAAAGTCATACAATTAAAATAGAGAAAATACGTAATACTTCGACCGAAAGAGATTAAGAGCCGTTATAATAATTAATCATAAATTATCAGCACTTGTAATTTGTAAGTTATAATTCATGAATTATAACTATTGTGTAAGAAATTACAATGAAATATTCATTAATATTATATAAAATTATATAAATAATTCTGAAATTTTGCAAGCGAAAAGATTTAATCGACTTTCGTACAAAGTTCAAATCCCTCTTCGTGAAGATGAACGAACTTCATAAAATTAAAACAAGTTTCTTCAAATATTAAATATCCTTTCCTTTCAGTGAGAAAGGATCAACAAGATCCAAAAGAAATCCAACTGAATAATGACTCGCGTTTAAATGATCTGAATGAACGAAAGACGAAACATTGAGAAGATTCGAGGTCAACTTTCTGTCATCGGTACACATGTCCGGGATCGCAAAACAAGAAGAACAATCTGTGCTACCTACCTCTGGACTGAATGTGGCGATCGAGTTGCTGCGTCTTGACGATTCCTCTTTCTCACTGTTTCTCTCACAAGAAAAAGAACAACTGAACTCACTGAATTTCATGCGTTCGATTGGAAAGCTTTCGCTGCTCCTCTGCGCATCTGGAGATCGATTCGCACCGGTTGCGTGAATAATCCCTGCGTAATGACACCAAGAGAAAGAGAAAGAGAGAGAGAGAGAGAGAGAGAGAGAGAGCGCAGCTCCCACACGGAGAACTCGCCGCGGACTGGCGCGATTCCCGCTTCTGCACGCTATCTAACCCACGGCTACCAGTTTTACCGCTTCACTTGGATATACGAGTATAGCGCGCGTCATTGATGTGAGCGCAGACGTGAAGTTGCGATGTGCCTTTACGCTGAACCCGGCTCTTGAGGGTCGTCGTATAGTATAGATGCCTCCGGTAGACGTTTGTAACATCTTTCGATATGTTCGATTCCCAATCGTTGTATTTCATTGTGTAAACACGAAAGAGCAATGTCTTCTCATATAATTATGCAATTGTGACGATTCCGAAACTGGAAACACGATTTTGTTAGAAGATGAGTTGATATAGATAGATAAGTCGAAATGATGTTAACGTTTAAACGGGAAAAATCTGTTTAACACGTTGATAAATATTTATTTTGAATATATTTATTGATATGTGTATCGAATGTTTAAGTGTTAACATGATTTTAACATACACAATTGCAATACAGCTTGTGATATGACTATAAATTAAAATAGAGGTACCTGATCTACTTGAGATTATAATTGTTTTCGAATATGTATACTGTTCCCCTCACTTCTCCTCACATTTATGTCTCTTCAGATATATTCTTCCTTAGAAGTAAAGTTATGTTGAATACTGAAATTAAATATTTGGAAACTAATTGCATTTTAACAGGATCTATTGAAATATATCTTAGATATATTCTGTTTCTGGAATATTCCATTTATATGAAATACGAAAGTTAGTAGAATTATATTGAACTTTAAAAACGGAGTATTTAAAAATTTAATAACATTATAATTTTTGGTTGCACAAAGCCGAGAGAAACAATAGAATTAATAGTGAATTCTCAATTAAGAATTGTAACTATTTTTACGTATAAATTCACCGAAATATGTCCGGTATTTTCCGAAGATGTTACAGTTATTCTCTTTTTATTATTGTTTGATTGCAAGTAGATTTACTGTTTAAGTGAGATAAACGTTTTATTAAATATCTTGAACGAAGTTGCGCTTAGAAATGCTTGTGGTATGCGTCTGGCTTTGATCGTCTGGAACTACTTACGCTTAGTCAGACTGAAGAACAGTCTGACTGCGTAAAATTTAATAGCTAAGGCTTCCAGAAACTCGCGCATATATTTCATCAGATACATATGACTAAACCATAGTTAATAATTATACCATAACAAGTAATACCGTAATTAAATATTATTAATATATTATTAATTACAAGAGTAATCATTACGAAAGATCCCGATATGTTCGATCCCAAGTTTCATATGATTTTTTTTTAACATTGTTTTTCATTCCTCTATCTTTTCAAACACTCCATGCACCGTATACAAACTTTTTTTTGGTCATGAATCATTTTTATTGGCTGTAACCGGTTATTACCCGTCGAATGACGCAAACACTGGAAACATTATCTAGAACCTCAAACAATGTCGCGAAGATAAAGAAACGAAAGGACTTTGCCGTTAATTCGCCCTCGTTATTTTTTTTCTCCGTTTGTGTGCAACATCGAAGGCAACGTCGAAGCAAAGAACCAAGAACACAGACATTAATTTCAATTTATCGTCTATTACCGCTTTTCAGTTGACGTGTGCCATCTAATTGAGACGAAAGATGCCAAGCGATTTCTCAGGAAGACAGGAGAAACGACAAGAGAAACAAGAAAAATAGAAAAGATACGTGTCTGAAACAACGAGAGAGGTCAGGAAACGCTACGAAACCAACTAGTTTCTAGAGGCTCGCTTCGCATCGTGAGCACGTCTCTCTCTCTCTCTCTCTCTCTCTCTCTC
>CAJDYZ010000594.1:224548-236923 GCA_903986555.1 Heterotrigona itama
CAATTAACGTTCTCGAGACGAGACGACTGTTTCGTGTCTCGTTCTATTTGTAAAATCTCACCGGTGTACCATGTTTCTTCTGGTGTAGACGAACACCAAGGTATACAATGAGTCAGATAAATTCTACAACTTGATGTAACATGTTCTGTAAGTCGTTAATGTTGCAGAAAATTGCTAAACATTACTGGAAACGCATAATGAACACGTTACGCATGTCATTGATGCCTTTCAAGAAGCGAACAAGGCCATAATTGATCGTCGTTTCTGATTGAAGAACAATGTTGATTGAAATATTTGGCATAAACTGAGAATGTTCGCCGTACTGGATACCGACATTAAATAACGCATTTACAAAATTTTAATCGAAACAGTCGATTTATCATTTACATAGGAATTTCAATTCGTTGTGATTTTGGAAATTTGATTTAATGTTTCGTGACTTGTGTTTTTTTATTATATTGGAATCTTTTGCTGTTTTTATTTTAATTCCTCCAATACAAGTTTCGACACCTCAACTATCAATAGTTTCACTGTTAAATGGATAAATAAAATAAAAAGTGACAAAGTCATAGTCCGCCGTTTTTATTACACTGGCAGAACAGTGACGAAATTTTTTAATGTGAATTGTGAAGATTCGATATATCGTACGAAATAATAACATTGGCGTCTAGATCTTGCAAAATTATAATTTAAATGAACGAGATACATCAGCGTGTTACTACTACCTGTGAAAATATTGTTTCCGATATTTTAAATGAAGTACTACAATAGTTCTAGTAGTTGAAATACTACAGTCTAACTTCAATCTGAAACTTGTCCTGCTGAGAACATCGAAATATTAAAATAGTTTTATCGCGAATATCGATTGAATGTAGTACTATAGTAATGAGAAGTTTGGAAAAAAAAGTAGGTAAATGACGTACTATTTGAAGTGGCGTTCCGTACAAAGTTCCATCCGATTACATTAACAAGTTGCAAATCTCGTCGTGTCAGCTGTCTCACCTTATATGTAGGCATGACTCACTTTGTCTCGTCTGAATACAACGCCTTGCTGCCATTGTTTCTTCTGCCCAATTAAAGCATTTTCCCCTTGGCTGAAACTTTTTACCTTCTTTTACTTCGGTTGGTTTAATAGCTCTCTTTGACTAGCTCGCTCCTTCAAACAGCGTGAAACGAGACTTTCTCCATGTAGTCGTTTTCCATCAAATTGTTTGCACTCCTTTAATTTTCTATGCATCATTTAGCATCGTCAAACATCTATCACTTCGTTTCCCGAGCTGCTTTTATAAAACAAATTTTATCCGTCTTATCGATCTCAGCTCTTGAGGGAAATAAAATTCATCGAAAAGGAAATATGTTTTTTTTTCTTTTTGGCGACTATGCATATTGGACATTTTAAATTTCATTGCCAGATTTTATTCGGTATTCCAAATGGAATATTTGAATATTTCGCAACAAGCTTTTAAACTTTCAGGGACGAAACTATTCAAACTCAAAGAACTCCGTGTACATTTCACGAATTTTATATATTTAAAACAGGAACAGAAAAGTTCCGGATATTTCATGAATTATAATTACTTTGCTAGTTGAAATTCTGAAACGTCAATCATGTTTTTCACATTCATTAAAAAGAATATACAAACAGGCTGAAAAAATGCAGTGAAAAATCATATATACAGTAAAGGAAATACAACTTGCGCATTTTATACTTTAATGTCGTCATTTTTCAGAATCTGTATAACTTTTAACCAGACTTTAATTAAACTAAATAAATAACAACTTATGAAATGTATAGAATCTTTCTTTTCTTTTAGATATTTAAAATTCAATTCCTGCGAAGTAAATAACCTGTCTATACTATGACATTTTCAGTGGAAGATTTTTTACAAAGAATTCCTAGAACATTACCGTAAGATATGAAATTTAATTGATTGTTCCGTACAGAACTCGATAAAACAGGAAGAATGTTGTCTCTAATTAATAACTATATACTTGAAGCCTATGGATAAAAATTAGTGACAGACTTTCCTAGTGAATAAAGGCTTCTAACAACTCCAGGTAGTGTTATAAAGCAAGATTCCATTGTTATGAAAGATCCTGTGTATCATGTTCGGACGAAATGAAACTTTTATTTATCTCATGGCACTTCCGTAACCTTCAACGAGGCATATTTGCTCGTGGTACTGTTACACATTGTATAAGAGAGGTATCTCGTACTTGAAATCAAGAGGATAGATTTAGGAACGATTCAATGTAAATTTCAGTGGAGGAACACTGACGAAGGTGAATCAATGTATGCAAATCGATTCACCGAGTAATTTAAGCTAATTGGTGCATTGTTACTGTTATTACAAGACGATTCGTTGCTTTTGTTTGCAGCAAGAATCACAAGGGCGAGGGTATAGAATAAGACGGAGAGAGAATGAAGTAAAATCGAGGCCTGTATGTTCAAGTATTGGTACGTTTATTTGTAAAAATAACTTAGTAGAAAATGGGATGCCGAAAATATTCACTTCGAACGCAATTTCAACAAAAAATAAAAATAAGCTGCAACTTCTTGAACTTTGAAGGATTACAAAAATGGAAAAATTCTGTTTACAGAAACTGTAAATTCAGGAACTCGTTTCAGGTATCCTTGTATCGAGCAAGCCGAACAGAGTTCAAGTCGAATATGTGACATCACATGAAGCAGTCTGTTAATTTCCAGCAGTTTAATTCTTCGATAATAAAACGTATAATTACGAGATAAGAGATATATAAAAGGAGGATCAGACTTCGATAAAAACAATAAGTTCAAGACTCTGGGGAACAACTTGGGAACGTTACCTGCGAGGCTTCACATAATGCGTCGCAGATAAACTGTCGTTCTAGTGTTTTATCTGTAATATTCCCAGTGAGATAAGATATATTCCCCTCTCTATATCTGTGAAATATTCTACGCGATAATTCTCGCAGAAAATTGTGAGCAAGTCCCGAGCAAGTCGTTTATCGCAAGATGAGATCGTTCGTTTAATTATACAAATAAAGCAAGACCCGAACAATTAATTTAAATTATTTAAAAAAAATATATTCAGAGAGAAACAAATAAAGATTGATTTTGCATATTTACCTGACTCGAAAGAATCTTTGTTTGCGTCTCGACAAATAAAAAATCAGTAAATGCTATATTTAAGATTGTAAATCACGGCGGATAACTTCTTGTTATCTGGACAGAATGCTCGCTTGAAATTGCGTCTAACTTATTTTTTGCGAAATTATATTTCGCACTATTTAATGCATTAACGTCATCCTAAAAGCAGATATGCTAATTATCAGCAGCAAGATTAACATCCGCGAGTATTTTCACTTAGTCTCTGTGCGCGAAATAACACAGTCAGAGAAATTTTTGGACGATGAAATCGTTAGAAGATACTTCTAGAAGTTACGCTACAAAAGAAAATACCGATGAGATAACGATAAAAATATCGAACGCCGGATCTCTTATTGACTGATAGAAGCAATCGGCTGAATCTTACGTATTTTATAACTCTGTAGATCTTATGCATTTCAAGTTAATTTTAAAGTAATATGAAAAAATATGAAAAAATAATGTGTAAAACCATCTTCAACTGAGGTTTTAGTTTTTAAATTATATTCCCAATATAAAACAGCATAAAAGTTTATTTACAATCGCATCTGCAGTTTATTTATAATCAACCAACCTTCTCCGCTTCTTATCAATTACATTTGTAGCTAAAAATACAGATGAACTTAAGTCCGCTATAACCTCTGTCTGGAATTTTTATGTCTCGTTCTTGTTTCCATTTTTATAAATAAAGAGACTCTTAATATTTAAAAAAAATATGTTAATATAAAATAAAAATAAGGAATAACAGAAATAATCGATTCGTTTATATTTTCCTTGAACCGAGGAACTTTTCAATACTAACATATCGTGATCATATATTATATATTTAAAAAAAACGTCTAAAATGTCATAGCAGGATTATTCTGCGTTCCATGTAGCATAATTCACGACTTAAATGAGAAACAAATACTACAATGAAACGGTGTCCTTTGTGTGTTGCATTATGCAATAATTAACGTCACTAAATTCTTCATTAAATAATTAATCAAAAATCGCTGAATTTGCTGAAACTGTCCGGAACTACGACACTCTGGCAAATAAGGAGAATGGTACATTTGCACTCGGGAAAGAAAAGGAAAAGAAACGAAGGCTTTATAGCCAGAGGTTAGTCAACGGATCCCGTTCCTCCGCCGTTCTTCCTTTCTCTTCGTCTCTCTCGTTTCGCGAAGGTCACCCGGTTTTAAATACGGAATTTCTGATCCGTATAGGCGTCATTTTAAATATCAGGAGGTTGTGATACTTCCTGCAATTTACTACAAGGCTGTATCGCCAATAATACGGCTGATTTTTTTCAGAAACAATTATTCAAACGTCGTTTTCGGGTCTTTCTGGCCTTTAGTAAACGCACTAGTTTCCTCACGATGTTACAGCCTGCGTAAATTTTATGAGCTTCCATCATAGAGTTTCTTCAAACAGAACGTATTAACGTTTCCTTTGAATCTTCAGAATTAATTCTGAATTGCTACGATAACCTTCCGATACGATTTGACTCTCGCGAGTTTTTCTTATTTCCTCCACTTCTTTAATTTGATATTTCGTTAATTTGCTCTTTATCATTTATTTGTTCCTTATGGTAATTTCTTGCTTCATCAAATTAACATAATGATAAAGAAGAGACAGAAGAAGTACAAAGAATTCTGAAAGATTCTTATCTGTTTGTCCAACGACCGTTCAATTCATTTGTTCTTTAGTATTAGATAATGATAAACGAAATAAAAGAAGTATAAACATTTTCTAAAGACTAATCTCTTTCACACGTAAATAAGAAATAATTTTTCATTTACTTGATATTTCATTTATCGAGTACCAAATTAGCATAATGATAAAGAGAAGACAGAAGAAAAATGGCAAAATTAACCTTCAAGAAATTAATCGACATTTTTTTTTCTACAACGAAAAATATAAAAAAATTATAATTTTAAAGAGAAAGTTACGTCTGAATTTCCTTTGATAAAAGTTTCAGTTCTCACGTGTCATAAGGACCAGTAGAAAATAACAATTTCCAAGGATAATTAATATCGTAATTAAGAATAAATCTACATATATTCGCGCCAGTCCGGTCAACCAACGCGATTAATCAAAAATAATTGACGATCAGTAACAATTACTTGATCGGTACACTGTCAAGTTATGATCGTCCCTGACCACTGAAATCGTGTTAATCGTTTAGCTACGATACAATTTCGCAGGCGTCATGCGATTTGTTGAAACAATTTGAACGTTGTTATTGGCGCCGTAAGCTGGTCTTATCTGGATTTGACAGACTAAGTTAATTGCATCGAACATCTCCATTCAAGCGACGTTTTTCGCCGTACGAACAAGCTTCGTTGGATCTAACAAATATCATTGCGCATTGACATTGTTCGGTACAGATGCAAATATTATTGAAACGTAGATAGGTGATAGGTGATAGCGAGAAAATAAACCATAGGTTCCTGGTTTGACTTCGGAATGAAACACGGAGACTAGAAAAATTAAACTCGAGACAAAATGCACTCAATACTTTATGGACAGATTGTTTTTGACATTTTTGACGAACTGTTAAAAATTGGCTATAATGTCGGTATATTACGTACTGTACGTTCATATAATTTTCATAGAGTGTGAGAAGTTAGGAAGTCTCTGTGAAATAACATAAGTAAATTACATGAAAATGAACAGCTGACCCGCTGAATAATTCAGTTTACTTGATTGTATTACAATGTACATACATTCACAGTAGAAAGTGATGGAAGATAAATTAATTTGAAAGGAAGGTAGTAAGGTCAGGTGATCGGGGGTATAAAATTGTGGATATGCTATTCCTAGAATGTAATTTGATGAACTAGTTATAGATACTTTTTCACTAATATTAATTAATTTAATGACGATATTTTGCGAAACAGAATTGTGTAAAATACATAATGAAAATGCCAAAAGGCATCGTTTAAATTTATAAATATGATATCTATACGAGACTAAATGAAGAAATACTTCAATGATTTATGTTGCTTCTATGACTTCACTGCTATTTGAATCGATGTCAAAATGATTAAGTGTTTGATCTCTTAAATTTAAAAAGTATCACATTGTTAACCTTGAAAAAGAAGCATTAATAAAAGGCGAACTTTTATGCTAGTCACATAGATGACTCGTACAATATTTAATATATGCTGCTATGAAGTGTCTATCTAATTATGCAGATTACATTGAAGCATGGAACAAATTATACTACATTATAACGGGTGGCATTAGCTATCATATTATTCTTTTTACAAATTTAAATATGTTGGAACAAAATACTTGGTGTGAAACTATAAAACTGAAAACTTTATATCTATAATTAATATCTATGTTTATTATTAATAAAAGTAAATAAATTTTTAGTATTAACTAAATATATGTTTCAGTGACAGTGAGGTGTATTTAATAATGTCCCAGTTGTTGAATTGTTTATCTTCTGAATAATTTAAACTAATCACATGTATCTACATGTACACGTAACAAATAAGGAGGCTTAGTAATTTTTCAGGTGAATGAAATATTATGGATAGAAACAGAAAGAAATGTTAGATAATTTTTTTAATTATCATATAAATTTAAGAAGAAGAATAATGAACAAAATCTAAATATTAAGACATGTATGATCGATATAATGGTAGGATTAGTAGAAGCAATATGAATTATTAATTGCATTATATGAAATTGCTTTTTTATTCGAAAATAATATTCGGGAGAGTGCAATGAAGATCAGTATTTTATCCCCCTTCAATCCAAAAGTATCTTCTGGAAAGATTTTATGATGCGTACATTATTCGAATCAAGTTTATAATTTCTTATAATATAGAATAAGATCTAAAGAAACATATTGTAAATCAGATCGTATTTCCTGAAAGGTCTTAATGTTGTGTATTTTTTTGTATAACTACACGTAAGAGAGGCCAATAATGAGGTGAAAAGATATTTGTACATGTAAGGCAGTAATAATATATGTAATTATTGTGAAACATTCATGACATGTGTAATATACGAAAGAGCAATATACATTTGCCTAAATCATGTACTCTCTGTAGCGAAACCACTCACACATAGTCTATAATAGAACAGTCTTTAGTACTTAAAAGACACTTTGTCAATAAAAAGTAAATTTCCATTCTTTTAATTACACTCTTTGGACGAGAACTATTCACGTTGTGCCTTACATATAATATACTGTACATATATACATAGATCCCTGCGCAAAATACCAATGGAATAAAAACTTTATTAATGATATTTATCACTTGTTTATGCTTCCAGAGCAATTGCCTCTTGCGTATTTTCTTTTGTACGTTCTGAAAAATACAGAAAAGTATATATAAAAAAACTAAATGTTTCTTTTCTTAATAGAACAAGAAATCCAATTTCACATTGCAACAGTTACCTTTTTCCTTTTTTGGTAATTCTTCTGGCACATCAGGTAATATTATATCCTCTGGTACCTCTGGTACTTTCTCTTCAACTTCTGCAGCTAACAAAGCATCAAGTTCAGCTTCAACTTCATTCTCATCTTTTTCTGTAAGTTCTCCCGATAATATCTCATCAATCTCCTGTTGTTTTTCAATGCCTTCCCTAGTTTCATCCATAACTTTTTCAATTTCATCAATGGATAATAAATCATTCAGTTTCTTCAATGCAGCATTGCCCACTTTCAGACCATCTACAACTTTCAGTTCTACTTGTGCAAATTCTAAGTCGTGTACCATGCGTTCAAGATTCTCTAGTTGCCCATCAGTCTTTGACAATATTTGTTCTTGGAACTTCTTTTTGCGTAAAAGAAGTAAAGCACGCCTGAAAAAATTTTATAATGTTTAAAAAATACATTACGAGTAATCGTGTTCCTAACGACGTAATAACGTAAATTTGACACGTACTCTTTTTGTTTATTTTGTACAAGTTTTTTTGCGAGTAATCGTTCTTTCTCGAGATTTTGCTCGATTCTTCGTTGATATTGCTTAATCTTATCCCTAGTTTGTTTCAATTGCTATAAATGATAAGAATCTATTAACATGTGCCTGAAACAAAAGTAGTTGAGGTTAGGAAATATGAGACCATACTAAAATGGCTTTGTCTTGTTCGGTCACGCGACTCGGTGGTTTTTTCTTTGAGAAAAAAATACCCATTTTGTTATAAATAATGAACAACGTTATTAATCAAACTGTCATACGACGTCTAACAAAAAGCTAATGTCACGTTTGACATATAACTTGAGACACTGATAAGAAAACGCCATGGTGAGCGCCATGTTTCTCTGTTCGATCTATCGATAATTTTGTTCTCGATTGCAGGACAAAACAAAAGTGCGGGAAATGTAAACTATATATGTACATTACTACCTAATTTATTTTATTAGAAATAAGTATTCCATTGCAAAATTTGATTAAAAGTCAACTATACTATTGTCATATATTGTTCCAAGGTAAATTCTTCAATTTTAATTAAACAAAGAAAGTCGATACAGTTATAATTGATCAATTTAAAAATGTAAATGTAACTTTTTAATTGGTCTAATTAATTTAATATATTTTAACGAATATTTAGCAGAAATATATATTTTAGAATCTAAAAGGAAACTGTCAATAGACAAGATCATTGAAATTGATAAGGATAAGAAATAAGATCAGAAATGAGGGAAGAGAAAAACAACAAAGACGTTGGATTGAATTGAACAATGTCCATTATATTATATATTTTATTCCCACATACACACGGCACGTTGTGAACCTTTTCTTAAATATTAATAATATTATCATAATAATAATAATCATCATCCTTGTTATCATCGCAATGATAATAATTTCAATAATAATAAGTAAACAATAATAAACATAATAATGTGAATTCATGAGATATATTTATATTTATGTATATATATTTATAATAAATCATATAGTAATAATCATCGTATTATAATATATATTTATATGTACAGAGGGGTACAATATTGTAATTCTTTATTAGTTTAATATTTATAATCGCAATATTATATTTATTTTTTGTCTGTATACATACACAATGAATTAGATTATCGGCCCTTTCTTACGCCACATACCTACGGCGGATAAATTCTCTCACTTTCTATCTTTTGTTCTCTATTTTGTTTCGCTTTTGTTTTTTTATTTTTTTATTTTTTTGCATCTTTTTGTTTATTTCTCTTTTCCATTTAAATTTTAAAGGACCGTAATTTTCGCCCTTCGACGGCACATCATGTTCGCTACGCTCGAATATATTCATCGAAGAAAAGAGCCGCGGTTTTCGTAACTTCTTCTTTTCTTCATTCTTTTTTTTTCATTTTTTTTTTTTTTTTATCCCTTTTTTTCATATCTTCTCCATCGAGAAAGGCGTCGTCGCCTTCGATTCGTGCTATCCCGAATACGCAATCGACTATACGTTTCTCTGAACGCGATCTCAATATAATCCATGATCGTTTTGTTTTATCTTACAAAACATCCATTATAGTCTAGCCGCTTTTGGATAGAGAGTCGCGCGTTGTTCCTGTCTTCGGTGTCTGAGAATTTATCGACGATTTCAAATCACGACTAATTCGAACAATTTTTTTGACTGATTACAAGAAAAGGTAAAAGCTTCTCATTTGTCTGCTCGTAATTTTTCATTCTTGTTCACTCGTTTATTTCGTTTCCTTTCTCGTTTCTTTTATTTCATTCTTTCCTTTTTGTCTCTTTTTTACTCCTGGGTTCGCAACCAACGAACACGCAAGAGAAACGCGCGGCTCTTTCGCCAGCAGCGCACTTTTCATAAATATTCTGTACAACGTTATAATTATTATAAATCATCATTATATCTTATATAGAGCCTTACCGTTATGTCATTATTATCGGTAGTGTAAAATTGAAACCTTTTACGTACTTATGTAGATTAGACATTACCGTCTGCGCGGCCGATGCCCGCCCGCAATCATACTGTTTTTTTTTTTTTTTTTTGCTTTTTAGTTTAATTAATTATTTATTTACCATTTTCATTTAATCTGTTCATTTAAATCGATACATAATCGTATAATTTAGTATGTCCCTATACGTATTGTAATCGTTTACGATTAGTAAGAATATGTAAAATCGGTACTTCGTCTTAGTTTCTTGGCTTTATTACTTTTTTTTTTTCATTTTTCTTTATGCTCGTTTTTAATTCAATAAATCTCATTAAGCATCCACATAATTGTTTAATATACATGGAATTAAAAGTGGCTTATTTATTGCTTGTTATATTGCAAGTTTTCTCATTGCAAGCTGTACCATTACCGCCGAGCTTCCGTTTCGTTCTTTCATGCTATTCATCAATCCGCCTTTGCTTTGTGTTTTTTTTTTCTCGCGTAAAAAATATTTGTTTAAAAACCTTCGCTTCGTTCCCTTACTATGCGTGTTAAACAGAATCGGTAATTATTTAAATGGCTCCCTAATTCGACAATGTGAACGACGAGACTCTAAGACTCTCCTTTGTTAAATTCATAACATGCCGTGTACACAAAAAACACTCGGTGTTCCTCGGTTGTTTCACGCGACAACGAAAATACAATATCACAAAAATAAGGACAACGATGAACGGGATAAAAGCGAGTGTCTTGAAATTCGTGAACTCCTTTTTCTTCACTTCTCACACATGCACACAACGATCACGATGCAGTACTATTTTATTTATTTATTTATTTTTTTTTTGTTTTTTTTTTCTTTTTCTTTTTCTGAAACATTCTACGATCGTGTCGAAAAAAATCGACGAAAAATTGGTTTCTCAGACTTCTTCTTTTTCGTTCGTTTGAATATATCTCCTTTTTTCCCTCTGTCATTTTTATTTTACGGAAGAGACGAATGAAATTATTGTGCTCGTGTGTCGGTGTGTTCGAGTAACGTTTACGTGACTGTTCGTGTTTTGTGGGGCAAATTAATGAAAGAAATAACGACACGATTATCGTGAAAAACGATCGTTCGATAACTCGGCCGACAAAAAAGCGAAAAAGGAGAGGAAGAAATTTGCGAGTCTGCGAAAACTGATGATCGGTGATACGACGCGAAGTTAAAAGCACGAAACAATTTTTAGATCTCTTAGATCGATACGATATGTAAATTGAAGAAACAAGCAATAAATATATGTGCTTCGAAGCGAGCACAAACAGAAATTTATTTTACCGATCACGTATGTTAAGGAGATCTCGAATATTCACAATCTCGAAGATAATTGCCACTTTACTTATCGATTCGCATGACTCGTTTTAGGAACGAGCGTCTAAAGAGCGTAACAACTTTTGCCTGAACGATTCGAACACATCTGTTCCGATGGCTAAGAGAATCGAAAACCAAGGAGTGGTAGAGATGGAACGTTACATAATGGCCGTTATCGTGTTTTCTTTTATACGTGTTGTACAAATGGGTACCGATCGTTTGCGGTAAACGATGACATAATAGAGTAAACGAAAAACGTCACGAGGAAATACGGGGAACAGCGTGCAAGCGTGTCATAAATTAACGCGGTCAAGTAATACTACAAAATTAATTATCGAAAATACTCGCTCTATAATCGATTCTGTTCGCCCACGGAAAAAAGTGCATCCGTCGAAACGAAACGCACGGAACGTTTTCTAAATATTTCCTGGTATTATCATTTAATAACGTAGATACGATATTTTTACGCTTCAATCAATGCGTATTTCAGAACACGTGAAAATTTGATATCGATCAAATATATTACGTTTGATCGTTCGATCTTGTTTCAACGATACAAAGTGTAAAACGAGCTGAATACTTTTATGTATAAGAAATAAAATGATGCATGTCGATGATAATAATAATGGATGTCGAATGGGAAAACAAAAATAGAAATGGTACTTTTGTAGTGTTACTGTACGATGGCTAGCAAAACTTCATTGAAGCTCGTGGCTGTTATATTCTTGTTCTGCACGCAGGAAGAATATCAACAGATTACGTATAACTGCTCATCCGAACGTGTGCACGTGTAATTACATGTTTATATATACTTATTCGTAATATTTTATGCTTTGCGTGCGCGTATATTATATAATATGTATATACATACATGTATATAATATGTATATACATATATATCGGTATGGGGTTATGTTCACATTTCATTAATCCGCGACTTGAAAAAATCGGCTGGACGTCTGTATAATTGGCTAAAATTCGATACACAAATCGGGCTGACGTTTCTTCTTGATTTTGCAGGAAAGCTTCTTCTTCTTTCTTTTTTTTTTTTTTTTTTTT
>CAJDYZ010000594.1:250073-294041 GCA_903986555.1 Heterotrigona itama
TCACGATTGTTTTCGAGGAAAGATCGTTCTTAGCTGTTTGTCATAGTTCGCACATAAGGTTTACGAATGTAACTGAATTCCATTCGAGCTCGATGATGGCTTGAAAAGTATCGAAAATCGTTTCTCCGAATATATCGTTTAAACAGCTGAAAAGTGAACGCAATTAGTTTTTCCTATTCATGATTAACTCAATAAGAACGTCACGATGTTAATAAATATTTCGTTGAAATTTCACAAAACTATAGAATCTAGGATTTAAATTTTGATTCGTATTCGTGATTCGCTCGAACCAAGAGATAATGCGTCACAATATCACGGACACTTTCACAGAGTTACAGTATTTAAATGACGTAACGCTAGGAACATATTAATCAGATTATTTCCTTTTATAATACCAGTATCAAAGAAACAGAACCTGACAGTTTCGATCGATCGAGAGGAATCTCGATTGATCGAACGTTGCGTTGACTGAACGGCGCGAGAGCGAAAAGATCTCGACGCGATCTTGTATTCGTTGACCGATCAAATTTCGGGAAACTCTGGGCGAGGGAGGAAGAGCGGCCGGAGTTATCGAACAGGGTAGAACGCATGTGCGTCGCATTCTGCATTCGTTTCCCGGATGTTTATCATCGAATTCGCACGGATATTTTTTTCGCCGGTAGGACGAAAACGTCCCTTTCGGGCCCTTGGATCGCAGCAACGGGGTAGGCACCGTGTACACGTCGAGACCCCTTTCACCCCTTTTGCCCCACCCGCAGCTTTTCCTCCGACACCTCCACCTCCTCGGGAGGCTTTGCAGGCTGCGCGTCCGTCGCCGCGCCGTTTGCTCGTCTTCTCCGTCAGTGTGCCGTCCGCCGTCGGTCGAGGACCACGTGTTACTGCGTCGTGTGGACCTGCGCCGTCGGGCCACCCTTCGCGCGCCTTCTACACCCCTCTGCCATCCGCGCGATCCATTTGTCGAAAAATTATACGAGCCTGCAACGCGCGGGTGAATGATCTCGGAATAACCACCCGTTTCCCCTTACTTACAAGTGATCTCTCGGCAAAGAGACAGAACCGCTGGTTACTGGTGGTCGGTTCGCGCACACGTGACGATTTCGTTTCCACAGCGACGGGAGAGTCAGTCGACGAATCTCCGTGTGGATTCTCGCGGACACTCGCGTGGGTAACTACGTGCTCGCGTAACTGTCTGAAGTGGTGCGGATATCTCGATGAAAGGATCAGTTGAACAAAGTGATACCACGAAGGACGAAGGACGAGGCGAAAGCGCGCCAAGTCGTCGGAGATACAAAGATGATCATTAGCCTGCGTGTACGAAATTGGTGATCGAGGGATCCAATGACCGGTTCGCAGGATCGATTTTAGAGAGTTCGCGGCCATTGACGAGATTGCAGGCCTCTGCGCGGCCCGCTGTCGTTCCTTGGATCCTTTCCAGGCAAACTGAAAACCGTTGCGAGTTAACGCGAGACTAATAGTCCCCGGACTATTCGCTTCCTCATTTGGATTGCCAAATGTGATCGACGGATCGATCGGACTTCGTAGCGCCTGCTTCGCGATCGAATATCCTGCCCGCTCTTGATCCCCATTGTAACGAGTAATATGACCGAGACAAATTGGATGTCCTGATTCGCCCGTAAAATTGTCTGTCTTAAGAATATTCACTTCCTTTCCCGAGGGAGGTTCTCGTCGAAACGAAAACTCGTAGCGACCCGTGCAGAAGAATTTTCCCGGAAATAATAATTTTCCTCCCTTCGTCGCGAGCATCGAAAACTAGTTATCATCGAAACGTTCATCGTCCATTACGAATCAGTGTCGAACAAAAAAGAAAAAAGAAAAAAAGATCTCCATGACCGGAGATTTAGTGGAGAGGATAGTGCGGCAGGCCCGTGGCAGTCATTAGAAGCGGATGCAATAAGTTCGAAGAACCTCGTCGCCAGACATCGTGACCGAAAGCGACGTCATTTCCTGAACAACGTTGGTCGATGGTGCGGTGAATTTTGCGGCCTCGGTGGATATACCACGGTCACCGGTGATTGCTGGTATCATGCTCGTCGTTGTAGGTTATTGGCAACAGTGGCTCGTAGTTAGGTCAAAAGTGTGGTAGGTTTTCTAGCGGGGAACTGGCACGCGTGTCCGACGCTTTAATAACGGGCGTGGAGTGGGTGAAAGGCAGCGGAGAAAAAGAGGAGGCACGGAGACGCGCCGAAGCTTGTGGATGCGGTGTCGCGGCAACTTTAATTAGTGTTTAACTCGAGAGGAAAAACGCGAGGAGCGTACGCCGGGTACGGAAGCTTGAGGAGCGAACGTTAACGTTAGCGGAATCGTTGCCACGCGACGAATTTTCTTCGAAGGACGTGGAAAACGGGGAGCGTCGCCGCGTTCGCGACGAGGTCGCGCTAGACGATCTCCGGATGCGTGCATCGTCGCGTCGAATGGGATTTCGGTGGTGCGCGAAACATGCGTGACTCGCCTCGACTCGCGACGATGATCGCCGAGGACGCGGACGCACGCTGGAAAGTAAGATGAGAGTGCGAGTTGATGGTGAAGATGACTTAACGCGTCACGTTCGCGAGGGTAGCAACAGATAGAACGAAAACGTTCTCCGTGGCTTACCTTTGCTCCGCCTCCGAGTGTCGGGATTTGTGCCGAAGGTTGCAAGGTATAACGAAAGAACATGTGGAGTGTACTGTTACTCATTGGACTAACGAAGGCTGTTTCCTACGTCGCTGGGATCGGGTCCACCGTCGACGAGAAATCAGGTGAGTCCAGTTTTTGCCAATTTTTCTTTTTCACCTAGCGTGTTTATTTACTCCTGCGTTGGATTGACTTCTTTGAGATTATACTAATTTTGGTTACCACAGCCATTCAAAGTTCCTACCGATAACTTCAGTCATTCTTACAAAGTTAAAATTTTATAATAACTCACAACTTTTACAGTGTACTTTCTATTTTCGTGGTAACCACGAATTGTTTCATTTATAATTCCTAAATGCATTAGTTTAATACAGCTTAAATAGGGAACTAATAATTTACATTACGCGATAAAGCATCGTGAATGTGATCGTTCTGGTGAAATGTCACGTTCAGTAGCCGCGTATTCGTGAGCAGGAATGCAATAATGAAAGGATGTAATATGAGTTAACTAATATCATGTCTGGATCTGTTTGTCCTTTCTGTTCGCATATACGGAATTCGTGTATCGTGTAACGATTATTCACTCGTAATCATTTGACATCGTTAACACATAAAAGTATCCGTACATTTATCACACAAAATTTTTATATACATATTATGTGTGTTCTATAAAACATTTTTTCATTTTATTAACACCGTAATGGAATGAGATACGAGTGTCACGACTGGTAAAATTTAAAACTAATCTAAAAACTAATCACAAATTATAAGCTATTTAGAAATAGATTAATACGCAGCATGAATAGCTATCTAATTAAACAAATGTTAGAGAATGAGGCTCATTGATGTAACTGTTTGAACACTTTAGTGATTCCTGCGAAATATATATTTGCGTTAAACATTTTCTAACATTTTTAGAATCGTCAAGAATTTTATCAGTGTGATCACAGTTTCGAGTGAATCGTGAATCGTGACAGTGCTAATAACATTTCTAAAGAAACATTTATAAGATGTATCGATACTTTCGCGAGCCTCTGCACTGCGCTCATTAAATATAGTATCAATATTTCTCTTCTTCATCCGTCCTCTGGATTTTTCAAACCTAATTCGCGCGATACGTTTCGATCCGATGAATACCTATTACCAGCGATCGGTATGATTCCCCGTTGAAACGTTTTTTGAAAAAACGTTTTTTGCAGCGGCACAAAAATTCGTTTGTGTAGGTATCGCGACACGGTATCATGGGAAACGTCCGATTCGTCTCTATTTCCTTGCTTCTATTTACAATGGCCGTATCTGGGACGGAGATTTGCCGGCGGCGATCTCTGTAGTTTTTCCCAGCGCATACGAACGTAATAAATCGATGAATTGGAATCGCGTGTTACCCTCAAATCGGGCAACTCCATCAGTCCGATTCTTTCGAACGAAGATCAGAAACGTATGTAGCAAGGAAAAAGAGAAAAAAAAAGAAAACACGAGAAGGATCGGCTCGACTGCTTAACAGATTCACACTGCGTGGTTTACACTTTAGTACGATCGAATCTCACGTGGAAAGAAGCAGTGCTCCTTTCCACGTGAAAAAAGTTTTAATTGTTTCAAGTTAAATGATACCACATATAAAAATATTATCACAAGATCTGTCCAGGGAATAATAACGAAAGAGAGAAAAATAACAAAGTGCGAGTAATTTTTCTTCATTTATTTTATTTCATTGAAATAACAAATGCATTGAACGACTTATCGATATCATTTTTGGAACGCTGTTAAAGAGTCTGAGAAATGCACAGTCTTTTCAATATCTGATGTATTATTGAAACGCTTTCCCTTCGTGGCTATTTTAATTTTTCAAAGTAAGAAACAATCGCAAATCGGCTGCGCATGGCAAATGGTGCAAAACTTTAATTCTTTTGCGAAAAAATTATCAATAGCGGACAGATTTAGTGCGAAAACGAACAGACACGTATTTTCTATCTCTATCAGGTTTAATTTTGTCGCGTAACGAAATCGTGTGAAAAGAGATCGAGGTGTATACCTACGTAATTTAAAATTTTCATTATTCCCATCGACAATCGTCGAATAGTACGGGTCAAAATTGACCTAAATCTTTTAAGCGAGAGCGCATACATTCTTCGATTATTGCGAATATATTCCTCCAATTTCTAAGGAATTCCGACCGAATATTCGTGCCCGCGTCACACGGGCGATTGGACGTAGTTGAATTTGATAGAGTTTTCGTCGACCTAGTCAGACATTGATTTAGCCCGCGCGCTTGTGAATTTGCAAATCGTGGCTCGCGGCAATGACCGACTTTGAATTTCGGTCGCGTCGCGATGCCGCAATTAACGGAGCTCGAGAGAGAGAGAGAGAAAGAGAGAGAGAGAGGAGCGCGTAGTCTCTGCCGGAAACGAAATTATCCAGCGATGCCGAAATAATGAGAAAGGGTAACGCGTTTCAAGGTGCTGCGAGCCTGCCGTGGAAGTTCCTCTTTATCTGGTGATCGAAAACTCGAGTTTCGGTCGCGCGACGGCGTTGCGTCGCCACGCGATGCCTCCGGGGGCGTTCACAATCAGATTCGTGCCACTTGTTCTTTGACGCGCGCGGTTCGTGCATTGTCTTCGCCACGCGAAAGTTCTCCCAAGACTTGGGGCTTCGTTCGTTCAACGAAGCGCCGGGGAATTCGATTAAAGTCGTCGCGAGTTTCGCGCGGTTGAATCGGTCGCACCGATCCGAGGTCTGCGATTCACGGAATTCCGGTCCCTCCGTGACCGCGATCTTCGCCGAATTCTTTCCCCTCTCCCCCGGATTTGCCAACGGGGAGGGAAACGTCCGTTGTTCGCTCGGAACGCTCGCCCCGGAGAGAATCTCGTCTCCTCTCGCGACGACACGACACGAAAGAAGGAAGGGTAAAGTGGTCCGGGCAATCGTGGAAAGTGGGTCGCGTGCGTGTCGATGGAACTTGGACGGAAGAAGGCGAAGCACGAAGGACGGAAGTTGTTGCCCGGGTGTGAACGGCCAAAGCCCGCTCGTGCAATCTCGAAAGTTAAAGGGTACCACTCGCGGGAGCGGTGTTCCCCCAATTTCGCGAACATGTTCCCCGGCCTTGGTTGCAGGCGAGCGCAGTGGCTGGACGGGGCGGTACCAATTCGGCCGTTTCGGTCGCGAATTCGCGAGAGGCCGGAACGGATGCCAGCGCGGCCGCGCCGACGGATCCGGCTCGTTATTAATTATTGATGTCGCGGCAATAACTCGGCGCGGTAATAATGGTCGAAAATATGATCGCGCGGAGATATACGTGGCCATCGTGCCTCGCGCGCGATGTACGGTAAATATATTCCTGTAACGCAACAATTATCGACGGGCATCGTTTATTATTGCCCCACGCTCGTCCAATTCTCGCTCGGATAAATACTAAAGCGAGAAATTAATATTACCACCATAGTTGTTCGCGCCGGGAGTGACGAAGCCTTTCGTGCACCGTAGAAAAAGTAACGCGCTCGATTACTTTCGCTTCGCCCTTGCCTTCGATTGTCGAATTCGCCGGCGTTAAAACGAATCGTTTCGCGTTCGCCGAAGGACAGTGTCGGTAACGATAGCTGTTGTTGCAGTCAGTGCATCTCGAAAATAGACGACGTACCTTCCTTTTTTCTTTTTCATTCGCGCTGCGAGCGAACGAACGAACGGACGGACAGACAGCGCCGGGTGGAAATCGAAATCAGGCGAAGTCGTGCGTGGAAACACGTCGGAACTGAAAGCGCGCGGTTGGAAACTCGATACAACCGAGAAAAGAGCGTGCCAGGAGTATCGACGGTTCGCCGACTTTCTTCCCACGGCGGATCGGTTTAACGAACCGATCTGCCGCGCAGTTTCCTCGCCACGCTCCTGGTTTCTTCGTTTCGTTCTCCCGGATTTCCCGCGCCCGCCGTTCTTTCTCTCCGCTGCACCTTCCTAACTTCAGCTTCCTCGCCGGTTATTCCATTTCTTAATTTCACCCCTGCCTCTGCAGCTCGTCGCTGCTCCGCGGACGCCGATCTTCTCGCTACGGGCCACTCTCCCGACACGGTTTTCCTTTCGCACGCACCCTCTTTGCTTCGCCGAGTCGTCGATGGATGCGAGAGACAGCGAGAAAGCGTTTACGAAACATCGTTGCATTCGTCGCGGACTTTGCGTTCGCATCTCTGTAAGTTCGTGCGTGATCCGCGTTTCGAGATTCCCAGGTGCATCGATCTGTTTTCTCTGCGTGAAATTTTTTGAAACTTGATACGCAGTGGCACATCCGGATGATATACGTTTCATCAAACTATCCTAGGATGAATAGAGAAATATACAGAAGGTATTTTCTTTATATTTTTCGAACTTTAGGAAATCGTAGACATTGGCGAATTTGAATGCGATTTTAGTCTTTATTTCGAGTGTCCTCAGATATTTATACCTGATATACGTTCATGTTGGAAATTTAGATTGTCCATGACAGCAATGAACGCTACTTTCGTTTTTCTTTTTTTTTTTCAGTCAACCATTGTAAAATATATCAAGTGTATGAGTCGCATGATTTAGTGTAATGCTAACATTGTTTACATCTTACTGAGCTTCTTAGGAATTGATATATCAGAATATATTTATTTTACTCTTGATATGGTGCATTGTATTTTTTTTATTACAAGAACTCAATAGAAATGTCCTTTTTACGTACATCACCTATTGATGAATTTAGAGTAAACGAACGAATGTTAGCTCGATTTTTATAAGATTTAATTTTCGTGCACCATTCATCATTGTGCTGTATCACAATCGGCTAATCCTGTTGAACGAATAAATAAATAAGTATGAAATGAATAAATAATAAATGAATAAATAATAAATAATAAATAATAAATAAGTATGAAATGAATAAATAATAAATAGTACGAAACCGTACAGTTTCGTAATTAACTTTCAAATTTCGAATTCCCAAAAGTCGAAAGGATCAAGTAAGGAGCCGGAACTCTTTTATTTTCTGATCAAGTCCAACAGCTCGGAAAATGTACGTGACTCTCAGGTTTGCACAACTCCGGCTTCCAGGTATTGCAATTTCGTTGGCAAGCAACGTAAATAAATTTCTGTCGGTGACAAGGCGAACGATCGGCGAAAAAGCCGCGCACGAACGCGCCAAGATTTCCCTTTCGTTCATTTGTCCCTCCTTCTCCCTTCTCTCCGATTTTTTCGCGCGACTCGCTATTTATTCCGTGCTTTCGTTGGTCGTTTTATCTTTTTCAAAATCCGCATCGGCGAAACCGAGTTTCCCTTCTTTCGCACGTTTCTCTCCCTCCGGCGATAGACCTCGCTCGCGAAAAGCACGGCTCGTCGAAAAAGCACTGTATCCGCGCGATGAAAAATTTTCCAAGCGTCGCGAACCACTTGTTCACTCGGAATTTCAAAGCGACGCGGCGTTTGCTCGCCGCGGTCTGAGCTTGCGCGATTTAGCGCGAATATCACGGACAATGGAAGACGCGAGTCGTGAAACGTCGTCGATGAGAATCGCGCTAGTCGCTAGTCGGTGTGAAAATCTATCGTCACAGAGCAAACGAAACGCGCCGCTTTTTTTTTTCAACGTGACCGTAAGAAACGTGAAAAGCGAAATGCCGGTCGCGCAAGAAGGTCGAATAATTCACACCGGTGCACTGCCTGCTCAGAATTTTGTAATCTGTAGACTTTCTCCCCATCTGCTAATGGATCGTCGCTTGATTTTTCGTTCGGTAGTGATAAAAAAAGAAGGGGCGAGAGGAAGACATATGTAAATTCTCTAATTTCGAATATTGGAATTTTATCCGATACGTAGTCGAAACCTGTCGTTCATTGATCGGTCGTGTTCGTGCAATGACATCCCGTGCAGCGAATGTAGACGCGTCGAAAATGGGAGGGCAAATAAATTTATCGCTTTTTCCCTCTTTTTTTTTTGTTTTTTTTTTTTTTCAAAGATATAAATGCAGAGACGAAAAGGAGTCCAGCTCGTGTGGCGCAATGTGGATACCCCACGATTCTCTACGATGTTATTTGTTGGATGCAAATGCTTAATTAGACTTTACATTTTTCCAGTTTCTTCGAAATTGCAGAAGGTTTCTTTTAAATTTCGTCGCTGCACCTCCGTAAAAGAGTTGTAGCAAGTTGAGTGTTACTCCTTTGAAGATATTTAAGCCAAACATTAATTAACTTGGATGTAGTCCGGTTTGTATACAGTGGCTCTCGAAATATTGGATTCTCTTCCTATCAAAGATGATATCTTAATTTCGATCTTCAGACAACACAGTAAAGTTAAACGAGTCAGTTAGGAGGACTATAATCTTTTACAAATTATCACCATGTTTTATTATTAAAATTCTTGAATTTATTATTATTATTTTTTATAAATACTTCTCTACAAATATCAAATTAATGATTCAGAATAATGGAAGAATACTATATTAGGTGAATAATGTAGCACAACGCATTTGCAAATATGACATTTTCAGTTGACTACACGCTTTGTGTATCCGCTAGAGGTAATCAATCGGACCCGAATTCGTTTACCTGGTTTTCTTTTCATCTCTCGCTCGGCGTATCTAGATTTTCCCGACTTATTTATGCAGGTTCGTCCTCGTTTTTTTTCTTGAACCGGTTACCAGCCCGGTGGTTCTACCCGATGGGACACGTCGAATCCAATATTTCTCGGAGTATCTCGGCGCGCCGGCTGCTCGGCTCTCCCTCCCTTGATTTTCACAGGATGCATCTCCGGGGTTTAAGCCCGATCCTGTCGTGTCGACAGTTACAAACGAGACGTCCTATAACTGTCAGCAACGAGGGAGAGTTTGGACCAAGGAGCGGAGACGCTTCCTTCCTGCGAAATTGCGCGTGAACGTCTCGATTGTGTCTCGCCGTTCGTTTCGAAACTCGCGTTAACGTGACTCGCAGACTCGCGGCTTAATCGATAGCCGAGCAAATTAATCAACTCTCTCAAACGAGCTTTTACTTTGCCGAGAGGAAGCTCGTTGGTTTTTATCGTTCCGCCGGTATCGACGGGATTTCGACTTTCGTTCGTGCATTTCCCTTTGATATCGCCGCACTATCGTCCACCAGCAACGAGCGTTTCGATGTTTGTGTATAGTCGAACACGCATGTCGCGCGAATACAGTTGGCAACGTAGCTCGTAATTCGATTTCCCTTTCAGCGTTGTTTAATGCAACTGTTCCCCGTTAGTTTCTATCGGCGATTCTTCGCGACGGTCATGGAGAAAGGGTGTACGAGTTTCCGGTTTTGCGCTGGTAGATTCTTGTGAGATGTGAATTTAGAAGACTTTCAGTGTCTCACACACATCTAATGTTAGTTGCTCACGTATTAATAATAAATAAATAAAAATGAATTGAAATCTATTGAAATGATGAAAGATATCTATAATAAATATTATCTATAATACTTATTATTTATAATAAATAGATAAATAATATCTGTTTAAATGATAAATATCTATTGAAATGATTTTGATATCGAAATAGCTTCTACAGAGAAACTATCTTGGTATTTTACGAAAAAACTTCTCAGAACAAGTTTGCACTGTTTCAAAGGACACACGAGTGGTGAAAGAATTTTTCATAAGGTCTTTTCTTTACGAGACGAGTTTATTCCTATAATTTTAAATAAAACTTTATATTTTCTTATCAATCAGTTGATGCGTGTTTTCATTTCCTATGCAAAAGCATTAAAATATTTAATTTTATAAAATTCAACGCACGAAAGGCGAAAATGAAAAACCATACACACAATAGTTGCTTGCTTTTCATACGTTAAATTGGATAAAATCGAAACAGAAATATATTTCAAACTATACACAAATAGGTAGTCTTAATACTTTTGTATAGAGAATAAAAAAAGTCGACAGTATGGTGGTATTGAAAATCACGTGACACTACAGTAGCATCACTGGTAATATTAAGTTCTTTCTATCTTTCTGCCATCGTACTTCGAGCACACCGCGATATCTCCAAATTAAAATCTACTTTTCATCGACTTTTATGAAATAATTATTCACAGCGTGATTAATCGTTTGATAATTGTTTCGTCCACAGTAATATCGACTAGCTCGATACGACTGTAACGTTGTCGCCTGCAGTTATCGAAGGATCTCATTGATGGAATAGTTGGTACTGCGGTATCGACGAGCGTTCTGTCTTTAAGTAATTCGCTTTAGAGCTCGAACCACAGACTCTCCAACGATCGTTCGGTTGCGCCATGACGGAGAGCGATGGAACAGATGAAACGATGGAAGGAGTCAGGAGTTGTTAATGGGTTAACGTAGTTACTTCTCTACAGAATTACTTCAAAAAAAAAAAAAAAGAAAAAGAAAAGAACTTGTTTTTCACTTTCTACTTCGGTAACACGAGATTCGTACAACGCGATACGTATCTGTCGAATTATACGAGATTCATACGTTACATGTAGCTACGTGTGTCAATTGATCCGCCAATCTAACAACAAAATTGCAAAAGCGATGAAAATGGCCAATTCGTAGTTTTTTTTTTTTTTTAGTAGAAATTTCAAAGATTTAGAACAGCACATTTTTAGAGATTTGAATATATTTATTCATTCACGTCATCCCGTTAATATCATTAGCGGATTTTTGTAAATTTACGAGCAATTGAACATTTGCATTTTATGGCATAAATGCACGCGATACATATAACATGCAAAAATATGTGAAATGTCCGACGTTTAAACGAAATTTATTATATATAGTAAAAAATATGATATAATAATTACAGATTATATACTTACTAGTATACTAGTCTTAAACATATAATTAATGCTAAAGATGTTCACGATACAAAAAATAATATAAAAAATATAATAAATAATTACTGATTATATACTTATAATCTAAGTATATTATATTATATTTTTTATATTATATTAAAAAAATATATAAAATATAATATAATAATTACAGATTATATACTTACTAGTATACTAGTCTTAAACATATAATTAATGCTAAAGATGTTCACGATACAATGAATATAATTGTTCAAAATTTTTTGTAAGTTTCGAGATATATCTTATAACGTTATACTACAAAATGTTATTTAAATGAGTAAAGTTTCTGAAATATTTAAGATTCATTTCAAATTTCGCCGCTATAATTACAATAAAATCGTATTTCATTATCAAAAGTGAGTTGACAAGAGGTGTCTAAAAATATTTTCGCACGAGGCACTGTATGCAACTGGCTGATCGTTCAAATACGTATCCACACTATAACCACAACTCGTTCCAACAGATATTAATTTCACGTACGAACAACGGAATCTCAATAATCTCGCTGGAAGTTCGTTGGTTCGTTACCACGCGGTCCGGTCGATTTTTCAACGTTCCCTTTCGCCAACGCCACGCGAACAGAGGTGGCTATCTTTCTTCAAATGGTCACGAAGCTACTCGGTCGTCGTCGGTCCGGCAAAGTAAACTGCGCCCGCCACTTTCATCTCTCGTTTCTTTGGCTTCGCGTCGGTCGCGCGCGAAATAGCACTTGTATTTACTTGGATAATAATGGATCGTTACGCGTTCTCAGCGGCACTCCAATTATCGGGGAATGGCCGTTCGATAAAAGAGGGTTTCGAAGGAGAGGGAAGAGAACGGGCGAAAGTATGGTCGGCCATCGATTTTTCTTTCGATATCTTCGCTCGCGCAAATACTTAGCCCGGCCGAGGAGGATGCAGCTTTTCTTTGTCGTTTATTCGACGGAGTTTCCGCATTCCGCGGATATCGAGCCGGAGCGTTTTGGTCCTCTCGCTT
Source organism: Heterotrigona itama (assembly GCA_903986555.1). Classification (NCBI taxonomy): domain Eukaryota; kingdom Metazoa; phylum Arthropoda; class Insecta; order Hymenoptera; family Apidae; genus Heterotrigona; species Heterotrigona itama. The sequence continues at coordinate 262,503 of CAJDYZ010000594.1, forward strand.
TAAGAAACTCTCGCAGGCCATTCCGGGATGGCCGGTTTAGCAGCTCCACTTTTCCCGATCTGGTAACAATGCTACCGACCGGAGAGATTCATGGCTCACCTCGGGCGAAAGAACAGAACAAAAAAAAAAAAAAAGGGAAAAGTATATGAAGACAGCCACGAGGGAACAGATGTCGTTTCGCATCAGGCGTTTCGCGATCAATTTATCTCCGGCTATCGTTAATATCGTTAAAATCCTCGTTTTTCATCGGACAGACGTGTCCGTGTCCGTGTGTGCGCGCGTGTGGTGCAGGACGGCCGGCTCTTCTGGCTCGGTGGCAACATCGTTCTCGTCGACGAAGAGAGGAAGCGATATTGCAGCGGCGTGCTTCGGCGAGAGGCCGATATTTACGCAGCATTCCCCGATATCATTGCGCATCAAACGATAATAAATTAACAACGAAATTATTACATTACATATGCAAATATTTGCGCGGGGCCGCTGTTGACCATAACAGAAAATTATAAATTCATGGGAATAAAGTAGTGCATTAATTACGTTTGTCTGCAGTCAGCGAACCGCGAACCGTCCAAAAACGTTCCCTCCGTTCTCGCTCGAGCGTTCTCGAGTGTACATCTTATGCCCCTCCCCGGAGATTTACCGGAATTTCTGTCGTATCGGTGATTGGAGTGCGATCTTCCGAGCCGGCCTTCGGAAATTGCTTTCGTCTGGTCGGCGACGCCAGATGGACGGACATATTTAATCGAAAGAGTCTATGAATAGATCTACGTGCGAATGGAGTGTCTGAAACTTATCGGGGATATAGAAATCGCACGTGAATACATTTTCCTTAAAGAAGTTTTTCGGGCCGGAGTCGCAGAAGCGAAAGCGATATACGCCATTCGAGACGACAGACGATTAGAAACGACTGGAGGACTGTTGGAGTTTTATCGCGAAATAACACCTTGCGGGGAATAAAAATGAAATTGACTGTCGAAGCGAGTGATCAAGGGAGAAGGAATTTCAAAGTAAACGCGTGGCGCGTGATTCTCACGTTGGGCGAGCGTTGAAAAAGGCAAAAGGAACGAGCTTGATCATTGATCGCACAAAAGTATGCACAATGAGTATTTCGTTAGTTGCCAGATCGCTTTATATAAATCCTCCAAATTTAATTACCTTAGCATAGGAAATGAATCCGGTGCGCATTTTTAAAATTTATGAAAAACGCGTAAGATACACATAATATCGTTGCAAAAATATAACATTATTATTATTGATATTAGTGTGTACAGGTTAAGCCTCACATTTCGAATTGACGTATGATTGCGTCTAATACAATGGAAAGATTACAAATTTTTACACAGTTATTCAATGTGATTGAGAGTTTAGAGAAAAATGCATATTTAAACTATATTATTCCGTGAAATATTTAACAGGTAAAGCGAATTTCTATCCACGTTCCATCTCTTTCAATTATCTTTGTAAAAATATAAAATTGTATAAACATATATGATCTACTAATAGAATATGTAACAGCGTTCGCAATGCTTTATTGATAGGTTTAAAATTGAAACGCACAGACCATTGACAAATTAGACCGGAGAATATTCACCTTTCTGTCTCCTCTTAATTCATTGAGGGAATTTCATAAAATTTTAGCATCTAAACGGAAGACACAATAATGGAAGAATATTAAGCGAATTCTTGAAATTTCATAAATTTCATAATTCTAAAACAGAATGATATAAATGATATAAATTTGATGATATAAATTAATTAAAAAGAAATTTGCAGATGAAGTGTTGCATTAACAGACATCAATCGGATCATTTACCAACTAAAAGCTCGTGTAATTAATAACTATTAAAAACAATTGATTTGGTCAATCATAGCAATTACGATATAATTTATTTTTAATGGAAATGTATTGAAAGAACAGAACAGACCTGTTATTGTATTCAAAAGATTAAGATCCCAGTGACGAGTCAATTTTCCCCGATTAAGAGGTTAAGAAGATAGTTTCTTGTTTATCTCCGTTTCTTCGAAAATCTCTGTATTCCGTTATACAATATTACATCATCGCTAAACAATCCCCCTTAATTAATTTCTATTAGTCTCTTCTCATTTCACGGGAAAGAAGTTTCTCTCTCGCGTTCAAACAAGTTAAATGAAATTTCTCAAGTCACTTCAATGTTTGTGCTTCGAGCCTGACTCCTGAGTCATTTTTTTTTTATTTATAACGGTCTCTGAAAATTATCGGATCGCTTGTGATATCGAGGTTTAATCGACGAGAAGATATTTCACCTATCAAGGCGACGTCGTAAAACCGAAACGCCTATTACCGCTGTATAAAAAAACTTTACGCGACAATCGGATTTAATCGCGAGAACGGTACGTTCGCAGCTTCGGATCGGTTAGTGGCGATAACCTCGTCGATATTAGGTGTTTTAGGCGAACGCCTTAATACCCAAGGTGGTGAAGGCAAGTTACGAGCGACGAGTGGAAGCAACCGATACTCCACGGGTCACGAATCGCTGTTTTCCGGTGGTGGTTTTCCGGAAGCGTGTCGCGGGGAGGTGGCGACGACGCTCGCCACGCGTGCTATAATCATCAGGGCAAATATCAAGAACGGTTTGCCTCGGATGGTTATCGAGTGAGAGTTTCAGACGAGTGGCAGTTGGCTAATTTTCGAATTACTCGCGTTAATTCTCACGTGTCACGAAGCCGTGCCTCTCTTTTTTTTCTTTTCTTTCTTCCCTTTCTTTTTTTCCCCCCTTCTTTTATCGCGCGTGTTCGTCGACGATTAACACCTGTTTTCATTTTTTTTTCTGCCCGCGGCAGGGCAATCTTCGCCTCGATATCGATCCGACACGAGGGCCAAGTTACTCGCTCGAAGCAACCCCCTCGCCACGACTCGATTCGACTCGACTCGATTCCGCTCGTCCCTGCTCCGATCTAGCGCGAAACGCACGCCGTAGGATATCTGATTACATCGCGGAATAGTCACGAACCGAATAGGCACGAGTCCGAAGACGTAGCACGAATTCCAACGACTTCATATCTACCGTCGTGAATAGCGCGCCAGCGGCTTCTTATCTGACTTAATAAGTTGATTGCGACGTCTCGCGAGAAGACCAACGACGCACCGTTGAATACACGGCCTTTCCGCTCCCTCTCCCCACCCCCTCCCACACGCTCGCTCGCACGACGATCTTGATTCAAGAGTAATCGCGGGCGATTTACGCGCGGAACGATTAAGGGGACGTGAATGTTTTCGGTTAGATCAGGCTCGGGTATCGCCCGGCGACCAATTTGCAATTACGGAAAGGCCTCTCGTTAGAATCCGAAGGCGATGACCTACGATAATAATGAAAAATGAGCGGAGAGTCGCGTAATAGGCAGTCATTGTTCGTGGCGATAACACGACAGATACGGTCGTGTAACGTTTGAGTCGATATATCCCTGCAGGATTCTTGCGTGCCTGTTCACCCGGCAGTCGGCTCCACGGGTCATCCATTTGCCAAATAGATGACTCCTTAGGGACTGATGCTTTTACCGAAGCCCCGATTACGTGCGCCGCCGTTAACGATTAAACCTTTTCTCGCTAGCTAATTCCTCAGCTTTCTTCGTTCCTCCCGTCCTCTTTCCACCCTCCGATCCACCCTTTTCACACGGTGACGCGCTTCTCTCCCGAGTCGCGGAAAGAAATCGTTTCCCGTTTCTCGTTTCTCGTTTCTCGTTCCTCGTCCCTCGCGGAGATTCATCCCCTAACAAGCTGGAAAAAACGCGTTCGAGCATCGGCAGCGAGTGGCGCCAGTCCCGACGTTAAAAAGTAGAGACTGAGCTCTTTCTCTCTCTCTCTCTTTCTCTCACTCCCGAGGGAACCGCTTTAAACTTTTAATCGTGCTTCACGACTCGTTAACTATCGACCATAACTTCGATTTCGTTCGGCATACCTGGTTTTTTCCTGGCGTCCAAGGAAGGACTACTTGTCCGGACTCTCGTCGGCCGAAACTTTCTCCTGACCGAAACTTGGAAAGTATAACGTATTGATTCGCCCGTGATACCGAGTGGCCAGCCCGTATCGCATATTTATATGCGGCAAATTTTATAATTGGCCGCCGCTCCTCCTGCCCCCTCCCCTCCCTCTCTCTCTCTCTCTCTCTCTCTCTCATCCCCCCGAGTAGAACTTTCCCCATCGAGTATTTTCGTGAAAGTCGCCTCGACACAGATTGTGTCCGGAAAGTTCGACAGCGTTTATCTCGACATATCGAGGGAAGGAAATTTCGTTTTTCGTGGAAATTCGCGGTCGCTTCAACTTTTTCGCTTCGTGCATTGGCGTAAGCAGTTTCCTTCATTTATCGCGATGTGAAAGAATAGGAGGAAACAGACATAAACTCAAAGGAATATCATTGCGAACGAAAAAAAATAAATCGTGATTTATTGAGACGAATATAATTGCGCAATGATTTAAGAATTGCCTTTATTTGGGTTTGGTTCAATGAAGTATTGAAAGTAATATTTATGATTAATTAAATATAGGATAATTAAAAAAGGAGAAGTTAAAAATTTTTTCCATTAGTTTGTAGTTAATTGTTAACTCTTATACCTAAATATACTATTACTAATAAACGTAAAAATATATTAAACTGTAGATAGTACGATGTTTTCTATAATATTTAATAAAGTAATTTTCTACCGAGATTCCATTTTTTTAATTGTACTCACAAAAATGTGGATCTGCATAAAAATGCATAGTATAATAAAAAAGATGGGAAAAATACAAAGAAGCACAATATTTATAACTTTGAAAAAAATGCTTCTGACATGAGACCCTGTTTAAAATATAACACGTATAATCAATGTCAAGAAAATTTATATATGGTAATCAAAATCTCATTATTGCTCATCATTAGTAACGAGATTGTCCGTTTAATTTTCTTATATGAAGAAAAAAATATCATAATAGTTGCTGAAAACACGTAAATCTTTTGGGAATATAATTGCGAGACAATCTGTAACATTTAGATCGATAAAATCGATAATATAAGATAATAGAATATTAATGAAACTAATTAATCCTCTAAAAATATAGATTAAATTACGTGGAAATTGCCTTGTTTAATTACACGACGTGTTAAAATAATCACGTGCTATTAAATTTCCACCTGAGAAAGCGACATTTCACATCACAACATAATGCTACCAGCTATTGTATTATCCACACGTTTCACGCCATTGTTATATTGATAATTTAATTAATTAGTTTGGAGATTAGTTCAATTAGACGCGGAGATTTATATTTTGACTGTGGTCTCTGATTGTGGTCCAGCGTCGTGTGACAAAAGCATTGCTTCTGTATATATTTCTTCGCAAACAATTTCTTTTCTTCTTTCTCCTTCTATTTCTTCTTACTTGCGACTCTTTTCCACTTGTTCGTGAGAGTTCTCGTTTCGTCGAGTGGCCGGGATTTTCGACGTAGATACGCCTAAACGCGAACGCCATCGAGTGGAGGCAGAAACGTGAGAGTAGTAGTAGTAGTAGTAGTAATAGTGAGGGGTAGCAGGCAGTCGTCGTAGGCTATGAATGCGTCGTTTCGTAGGTGCGAATTATTCATGATGTGTAAGCACGTACCGTTTTCGATGGATCGATGTTGACGGTGGTAGTTAAAGCCAAGGTAATACGAATCTGGCAATATCGGGGCTGGTGGCTGGCTGTCTGGCCGAGGGATAGGGCTCGTTGGATTTGAACATGGCATCGGCGTTCCTCTACTTTGCCACGCCGAGCCGCTGCGATAACCGCACCGTCCGATTGATATTATAGAGGCTGTAATACCGGCAATCGCGGTCACGGCCTAATATCACACGCTAGTTGCAAATGTTACGCGCGATGTTCCAAACTGCCGATCGAAAATATGTGTATCGGAAACCCGTGGTCCCGGAAAGGGAAATAACATGTACGCATCTTCCTCCTCCTCTTTCACGTTACTTTTCTTTATCCTTACGATTCGATTATCGCAGAACACACGGACGACAAAGTGTCTCTGTTATCTATCTTCTACGAAGGAACGACAAGAAGGCGAAGGAAAGGAGGGAGCTGGAGGTTGCAGGTGGGTAAACAGGGATAAATCGAAAGGGCGAGAGGTTAGTAGGGTAAATTGCGCGGCTGAAAGCGGTAGGATCGGTAATGGAACAACACGCAGGACGCGCGCGACGTGAGCCGCGCAGTGGAGGAGGGGTCTTGCGTATCCGTCTACATTACGCTGCATAATTCATGGAGTTGTCATAGACGCGAGAGGCGGATAATGGTGCCGTACTGGTCGTGGCCCTATTGTCCATAGTTAGGCGGCGTCAACCAACTTGGATCCGGAGGACGACGATTACGACGAGGACGACTCGTCGTCGTCGTCGTCGTCGAATGTTCAGGATTCACGCACGGTGCTCGCCACGCGTACCGTGCGCCGGCTGTCTGTTTACACAATGCGGTCATATTCCCGTGTACGTATTCTCGCGGGGGTAAATTCACGGACGCCACCGCGGGCGAGAGCTCGTCCACTCGCTCTGTGTGCTCTCAGCTGCGCGCCCGTTTACCTGCCTCGCTCGAAGCGAGGCGAAGTGAAGCGGTCCAGCAGCGTCGAGGAGGAGGGGACCGTTTCCCAACGAAACGAATTTCCATCTCGTTTCTTTCGCGTTCGCGGTCCCCTTCAACGGGACTCAACAGGATTAACTGCGCGCGTTTACGTTCACGTATGAAAACCCCGGACGGGAATTTCCTTCCGACCGGGGATTGAACGAGGGAAGGCTCGATGAGACAAAGGTGAGGCGGTGTGTGTCGCGCGAATTTATTAGCTCTGGATTCGGTTTAACCGAACTCGGGCTCGGCCCGGGTGGAAAAAGGAGGAGACACAGGGACGGTGGTGGATCCGTTTGCCGAGAGAGCGATCTCTCGTCGAGGGACAACCGCGGTTAGTTTCCGTTTTAACGCGATTTAATATGTGCCTCGCACGACGGAGCATTAATTGCAATTTGTTCGTTGAATGCGAGATACTCGTCCAACTAATTTCAACTTCGCCGCATTAAACGCGCCGCTGTTTCCACGGTCTTCACTCACCCTCTTCCCGCGTATTCTCTCTTTCCATTCGTCTCCTCTCGTTCTTCAATTTATCCGTCTTCCCGTATTTATTTGCTTCTTCGCGGCTGATCTTCGTTAATTCCACCGGGGCGAATCGGTTCGGCTCGTCGTCGGTGCTCTATCGATATCCACGATGGAATCTGGTCGAAACAAGGGGCACAAAGTTAGGCAGGGCATCTCGGCTTAATCTTGACTCTCCTCTGCGAAGGGCGCGGCGAGGGCGACCGGGCAAAGACGAAAGGGGTTAGCCGGCAGAAAGTTTTATCCGGCCGAGGGTCAATAATTTAACGATGTCCGATAGCCGTTCATATTCTACGAAACGAATCGGGGCAAATTGAATTCCAATTGAAAGCGAGTTTGTGAAATGGAGGCTAATCCGATCGACGGACGGACGGATCGAAAGCTGGAACAAAAATCGGGTAATCTAATCCTTTAGTCGAAAATCAGCGGAGTTAAATCGAATCTCGTCCGCGGAATGGGACCGCGGAATCGAACCGGCTAACTCGCCCGATGACAAAAATCGAGAGAATTCGCCTGTTTCGCGTGACCTCCGCTTGTTTTGCGTTACCACGCGTGTGTATATGTGTATATATACAAGGCAACGATTCGATTAACCATTTTCGTTGCGCGAAAACGCGCGTGCCGTTGTCGTGATCGGACCGATCATCGTCGGAAGTATGGACATGTCGGAATCGCGAGTCTTGCGACCAAAGTCTCCCTCGTTGGCAGTCTCTCTGGAACTTTTGCAATCTCTACACTGAAATCCGAACTCATGAAAACTGTCAAAAATCTCGCGACAAGAGTCTAACGTGTGCAACATGCGGCGCCCATTTGAAAATTATTATGTCTTAATATATTTCCAAGAAATATGTTGAAGTACAAAAGTCTGCAGTTTGAAGCAAGATGTATTTGGTTTTGATAGATTTTCAAATAATCTTGAAGACACTGAACAGACAAAATAATACTTCGTATATTTCGTCAAAAATATTTTGCCTTTATATTTAGACTTGAATTTTCAAGTATCTGTGTAAATTACGCGTAAATCGTTCTTCATTGCTATTAACATTGAGACATACAAAATATATATATATATTTCTTTAACCTTTAACAAGAAATTCACGTGGTATTAATAAATTTTTGTTATTGGCGAACTCACCTGTGCGACGAACCAATACATGTATAAAAATATTTTCGTATATTAGTCGAAAATATAGCTGACATAGAATCGCGACTAGGTCTACGTAGCCTCGTTCATGACTCTGAACTATGCCAGACAACTATCCCAACAGTCTTTAAAGTTGAGCGACTAACTAAGTGTCCTAACTCAAACTAGCCCACCTATACAAGTCTCGAACTGCTTTTCACGCTCTCGCAACATTGACTCTCGACCATTCGTGCGATCGATCACGTCAAACGTGATTTCCGCGGACACGGATTCGGGGGGAAAAATCGCGTGAACCGCGAATCAAAATGGTAACGCGGCGTTTGAATTCTCGGTGAAACGTACAAGAACGAAGCAGGCTGAGGCTGGTTGAGAACGAGGTCGTAAGGTTTCGTAAGGCTGGAATATGTAGAAACAATAGAGGATGCGAGATGCACGAGAGTATTTGCCGAGAAACCACCAACACGAACGAGCGAGCGATCGAACACTCGGCTACCTGGGGTGGTACACATAACCGGCGAGAAAAGGGTAGAAGTGGAGTCGGGTCGGTCGCGCGGTCGGGCTGAAATTTATGAAAAACGATCGTCGATTGAGTCTAGTGGCGTGAAAAGAAAATCCTTATTGTTCGACGCTCGGAAACGGAGGAGAAAAAGGACAAGCTCGGACAAGCTTTGCGGGGAGAGAAAAACCAACGATGAGGGGATGGTTGGGTGGAGAAGGGAGAAAGGGAGACGAAGCGGATATAGAGAGTCAGAAGAATAGAGTTGAAAGCGCCGCAACGCTCACGGCTGCACACCTTACGAATTTCTCCTCTTTCCGGGTTGTTATCTTCGCGCTTCCTCTCGCTCTATTATCTCTCCCTCCCGTAACCAGCTTGTCTAGTAAATCGAATAGAGAAAGAAAGAGAGAGAGAATTATACGCTTCGGCGTTTTGTCTCATAACGATTTAGAACGGCGTAAAACCGCGTCGGGATCGATGATTGTTCAAGAGACAGGGATTTTCTGGTTTGTCGCCGCTCCGATTTATGTAAGTAATTCCTGTTGCGTTACAACCCTGTCGCGTACACGTTCGCGTTGTAATTCGCCCCGTTATTTATACGGTTAAACCCCTGTCTATTGGTATTTATTCTAACGGAAAATTTATTCGCAGCGTGGCTACCGTGTGTGCCCGTGACTTTCTCTCTCTCTCTTTTCCGTGCAACGTTGTTGTATGTACAACGACGAGATTTGCGTCGACGTCTCTTTGCTCGGTGGTGAGCGAGTGTGAAGCAGCTCGCGATGAAAAGTACTGGTAATACGGTGTCGGAGGGTGGCACCCGACAACCTCTGTTACGCCTCGCTAGCTGGTAATTATTCACAGTCTCTTCGTCAAGGGTAACCGAGTATGGATTTCCGTGTAAGACGGAGGGTGAAATTGTTTCCCCGATGCCATCTAACCTGCACCGCGTGCCTCCAACTAATCGTATCAACGATCGCTACCTCGCCCTTCACTCCTCGATCGACTCGATCGACGTTCGAGATCGTTGCTCAGTTGGAGGGAAGAAAAACCATAGTAGCCGAAATCAATTTGCAAAAGGGGGAAGGTAGAGCGCGTCTTTCTTCGACGTCGGTCGCGCTCTCGATCCTCGAGGCTCGAAAAGGATAAGCGAAAGTCGCCTGGAACGTCGTCCAATTTCCATTTCGTCGGCGCGACAGATTCAGGCGAACGGCATCTCAGATTTTCCCTGTGACGGAAATTGATGCTTTTCTTCTATTCCCGGTATTCACTGCTATCCAGAAGCACGCCACGTATCACCGAGCTCCTTTCGAGTCCGCGATTGTGGAGCTGAGTGTCGTTCATGGGGTAATAAGCGATGTAATCCCGCCGATATACTGCGCTCGTTGGATGAACTTCGATTTCAGATTCTCGTCGAATAACTTTTTTTTTTCCTCCCTTTTTCTCTTCTCTCTCGCTTCCTGTCTCTCTGCTCTCGTCCATTGACGGCAGATCGAATCTCGTTTGATTTCACGAACGCCAGAGTGGCTCCACGATAATCTATATCGCGGCCATTACGCTTCGCTTTGTACGCTGTAAATCGTTGCTCTTTTTTAACTCTCCAAATAATATCGTTCGGCTATCGACGAATGTAATAATTCATGTCAAGTTATTACGATTTAGGCTGTTTGATTCTTACTTTACGTTTCACATTCTTCGCAACAGACAATAAAAATAAATTGACGCGCGTGCAACATTGGAAGTGAACGTAGCTCAGCGTGCAATCTCTCCCTTTTATAATGTTATTAAACTTTCATCCTTGGTAACAGTCTTCTGTTAATTCTGAATTTAATTTGAACATTCCGTTCAGAGCGTTCTGCTATTTGTGCGCAACAAGTATTCCGTCGGCCAACTTGAACAATTTCACCTCACAAACAAACCAATTAAAGTTACGAACGATGGTGTTGTGGATGCTTCGCATGGCATCGAATCATTCCTTAAAACGTGAACTGCTTGAAACGTATCTTAATTTGTAATTTGTAACTTGAATGAATAAGTTCTTTCAGCGTAGTTTTGCCAGTTTCTTTCTTCTTTCCTTCGTGCCTGTATTTTCGAAGTGCCTGTATCTTAATTCTTTAATGACAAATGATTTCAGCAACGTGTACAGCAGATAAAGTCCAAATAAAGGCCCAAAACGTGAAACAGAATTTTATTATACACGCGAGCTTTCCTTCTTAAAGATACCAGTTAATTATTAATTATTATTCAGTATTCGCTAGAATTAGGTAAAAAGGGTAAATCCCGTAAAATTAAATAAAAAATTTCCAAGATCGAGCAACTTGATTTTTCCAAATTGCTGGAACTCCGACTAAGAGTTAATATCGAAGCAATCGGCATGTTTTCCCTACGTGTGCCTGGATTAGGGAAACGCGAGATAGGACGACCGAAGGAAGAACAACATTAGAAGCAACGGTTATACTACCGGATTTCCGTTTCTACGTCTCTTTCGTACGCTAGCTTAGGCTGGTTACCGTTACACACATATAGGCAATCTTCTGTTTGTCTGGCAGGATTTCGTTCTTTTTCACCGATTGCTGTGCAGAATTCGAAATAAGTACTCTACTGTAGTCTTCTCGACTGTTCTACTCGTTCGTAGCATCTCTCGTCTCGCGAAATGCATATTTAACGTATTCCAAGATACACGCTATACGCACGAATGTTCTCTCGCCGTTCGTTGAAAACAAAGTTGCAGCCATTTTTCGTACGCGACCCTCTCTGGTGGGGGAGGTAACTACTTATCCTTGGTTATCGGCACGGAAGTTTATTCCGCCATGAGAACGAAACTAATCAATTAAATTCGTTCGCGCGTCGAAATTGATTGAAACAAAAATGTTCGTCCGACTGGTCCGTGGCAATTAATATCTCGCGCATGACAGGACACGACGCGATGCGACAGGACGCGGCATTCTCTTTTTCTGTTTTCAATCGCTTTGCTCGATATTTTTCCCGATTGCTTCATGGATTCCGATCGCGATCGGTGCGTTTGTTAGCGATTAGGAACACATGTAATCAGATTGTGACACATTAAACGTCTTATTCTGTTGCAACCTTTTCTTTTTAAATTAGTAAATATTTATATACTCTTTGCACGCGTGTTGCTTTTATTTTATTTTGACTTCAACCTCTAAACCTATAAATGAAAACAGTCCAGATGATTCTTTTTTTCTTTTCTTTTTCGTCAGAGCTTTCGTATGGAATGTCGTGACACGACAGAATCTATCTTTGGATGCTACCATGTAATAAAATTACGAAAAAATAACATATTTTCATCGAAGACTTCGTTCTCGAAGAAATTGGGCTTGAATATTTGTCAAGCAGACAAGTTCGGGTTAATTCCGGACTGGACGGGCGTGGATAATCGAGGAGGTTACTCTACGCGCGGAAATAAGTGGGAAAGGTAGAAAAAAATTTTTCATCTGACGCTTCGTTTTCCAGAAAATTAAATTTGAAAATTCATCAAGTACACGTGCACTAAACGAATTCTTTGTCGGGCATGTTTAAAATCTATTGTTTCTTTTGTTATATTTTTCTTTTTTTTTTTTCTCGAGAACGCGAATGGAAAAATTTCATTTCAAGGTTTCTCATTTATTTCCTCATGTGGAATAACCTGCTGTCGATTATTTACTTCTGTCCAGTGCTGCGTTAAGCAAATTCAAGTATAGCCCGCAATTTTTCAAACTCGATTTTCTCGAAAAATGAAATTTCAGATGGAAAACATGTTATTCTTTCGTTCCAACTTAGTTTTGCACGCAGAATTACTTCTACCGTGTATAATAGGTCTTCGTTGCTATTAAACGCGCTGTTTAACATTTTAATACGTGTTCTTTTTTTCTTTTTTATCTATGTATATGCTCGAAGACTAAAAATGCGAAATAAGCGGATAAAAAGAAAACGATCAGCTTGTTTTAAAAAAGGGCACTGATTTAGACTAGATAATCCGCTGGCCGGTAACTTCTTACAAAGGTGATATGAATTTTGCATCATGTACCAGTTTTAATCTGCATATAAATGCGAATTACTGATAAACTACACGTTATAAGGAGATGCTTCAGATAAGGAGCGAATGGATTCCTGTAGGTGAACATTTAGAGCTCGTACGAAGTACATTTTCTTAAATGGAATCGTGCAATTTTTCCATCGTACAATTTCTACAAACAGATGGTACAATTTTTTTTCATATCGATTCGCAGTTTGTTATTTTTCACAAAATTATTTTTCACAGATATAATTTCAATTTGAATTTTATACAATCTGTCGCCTTAAAGATGTTTCAAGGTATCTACTTTTTAACACACTTTTGCAGGAAGCCACAAATTCTATTTAAGAAAGTACATATTCATGTTGTTGTCTAATTAAATAATTATAGCAAATTTATGAGTTTTCTAAAACCGTTCGCTTCTTATTTGAACTATCTATTCGTATAAAAAATTAATTAACAATTTTACATTTGTATGTGTAACAAAGTAATTCACATGATTTGTAGATCATCCTTCATAAATCATCGAAGTTAAAAAAATTTCATTTCAATTTGGTGAAACATCTCTCTACCTCTGTCATCCTCTATGAGGAATCATAAATCGTCAAAGTTAAAAAAGTTTCATTTCAATTTGGAGAAATATCTCTCCACGTATCAAACGATTCGTCGAAACTACCATTTTCAGATATCTCGTACGTAGACCATCTTATCCGACGATGCTCGCCAGATTTTATTCAACGCGGTCGGTGTCGTTTGTAAGAGTATTCGCGATTAATTGCGGGCGGGCAAAGTAAACGGCAGAAATATTTCAAATTCATCGGCGAGGCCGGGTATTTATGGACGTGTACGTATCCGATTATGAATGTTAAGGCGAAGTTATGCACGCGTACACACCGGGGCGCGTGTTTACCGGGGCAAATATGTGCGCAGGGAAGGCGCAAACTGTTACGGACGAGCCAAATATTTCATTAGTTAAGTTCTTCCGCTAGTCAAACGGTTTGATACTCCTCAAGGCAATGCGTTCGCTTTCCATTTTCGTTTGTTCGTCGTGTAATTACTTGTAACCGCGACGGGAACTACCGCGTACGCCACGGTACACCGTTCCCGGGGGCTTTGCTCCCGTGAACTACGCTATTATCCGCAATTAACCATGCCGATACGACGAATACTTGTTACGCGTTCTTTCCTACAGCTGCCAGTTTCCACTGTATTGCAACTTTTCGACCTTCGCTTCATTCGTTCACGATCGTTCACAATTGTTCGCGCAAACACGAACACGATTTCTGTCCAAGTTGAAACGATTCTTGATCGTTTCGAACAGAAGCATCTGGCCATTTCGATTATAGGTTACGTCAGGCAATTATAATTGAAAGGATTAGGTCGTCGAACGAAAAATGGACGAATGGTTTCAATTTGGTTGCTATTGTATTTACACGAGCAATTGCGATCAATGGACAAGTGAATCTGATCATTTTTAACTGTTCGCCGCGGCTCGTACGAGACGATTTCTAATCGATCGACTAGAATTCGTCTGACTTCGACAATAATCGTACATGTAAATATTGTTAAACTGCTGATCAATAAAGAACAGACAAAATTAATAAACACACCGATTTGTACGGAGTATACGAATGTTTATGAAACGTCAGAAAAATTCTAATTTAATCCAATCTGTATTCACTCTCCAACGACGTTCATTTGCTATTCATCTTTCGAGCAATTATTTCTTTCAATGGCAATCTTTTTACGCAAGACACTAGTTGGAAAACAAAGAACGACAATATAAATCTCTTGCTTGCACGAATTGACAATCGATCAACTGAGTCATCAGACCAAAAATTGTCTAAAGCAAGGGCAGCTTAATCGTCCGATCGAAGCTTCGAGCCTTTCTCTTCGATCGTTCCGCGAAAGGAACGAGTACGAGTGGATCGTTAAAGGTAAAAAATGAAACGGAGCGCCGGTAAATCGATCGGTACACTCTCTCTCTTCGATTTATCATCCAACCCAGAAAAGCGTACTTTCCTTTATCGCTGGACGCGTTTCTCTCTTTACAGCGGGGAGAGAGAGAGAGAGAGAGAGAGAAAAGCGGGAATCGGTAGTCAAGGCACTCGTTCCGTGTTTCTTTTCCTGGCTAGAGCGCTTGACAACGAACGAAACGAGCGCTCCGAAAGAAGCGGGAAAAGCGGTCGATCCGACGCCGATAAATACCGATTAAAGTCAAATTACCGGGGCGAATTCTATCCCCCTGGTATAAGTATTCTCGATCGCGAAGAATGCGCAAGCGGATAATTCGGTTAACGGAAGTACGTAACGGGCTCGTAAACGGACGTCTTACGGCCGCGCGCCGGTGAAACTCCGTATCAACGACGTGCTTTCCAGGGGGAGAGAGAAATAGCCGGCGAAATAAAAAAGGACCGCAGTGGGGGAAAAAAGGTCGGTGTATTTAAAGTCAATTATAGCTTGGAGAACGGTGAGAAACGCTCGGGTCGTAGATTGTGCGTACGCGATCGTGAACCGTCAATATAATGGTAGATGTTAAACCGTTTGTCACGCAGCGCGATCGCGCTGTACAGATTTCGCGTCGAAGAGTGCCACAGCGTAACGTGGAAGTAAATCACGCGTGAACAGCATGAAAAGTGATCACGCTGATTCGCATTTTCTGCAATTATATCAAAGAAACGCTGTCGACATGATTTTTGAAACGACCTTTGGCATTAAAACAGTGAAAAGCTCCGTGTGTCGAAACGGAATTAACGATAAACTACACGTCGTGGAACGGTTGTTCTTCGCTTATCTTGACGAGCTGTAAAGAGAGGAAAGAAAGACGAGGAAAGGAGATGAAGTGAAGATCCCATCGCGGAGGCTCAGTGTTCCAGATGAGCAGAAATGTCGAGATGAACGTTCACGAGACGTGATGACCGCTCGAACAACGATCTGCACGGTGGTCGTATGTGCTCAATCCAATGTTATTCTCTGGCCGCGGTTGTTGACGTTCCTTTGATCGAGATCAAATCGATTTTCAAGTCATCGGCAACCGCGAACGCTCAATTTCCCCTCTCAGAAAATTTTCACTCCAGCGCGAGTCGCTTCGTATCGCATGCTTCGTAAAATTCATTACCGTCGGCCAACAGCCAGCGTGACTGATGGTACAATACGTCCACCGCACAGTCGAAGTTATTTCGGATAAACCGGCTCGTTCGACATAACGATTCTTGCCCCGGTGCTTTCAAAGTTCAAAGTACGCTTTCACCGGGGAGGAAACGCGAGCAAAGAGAGCGCGGCGCGACTCGTCTTGCCACGAAAATAACTTTAGCCACTCGATCTTGGATAAAACTGTCGATAGGAACACGAGAGTACCGATTCGGATTGAATTAACGCTCGAATTGAATTAATATAGGTTCGAGGCTGTTTCCGATGGTCGACGATATTTTTGTATACTTGTAGATCCTTTATTAAGACGCACGTGACATATTATAAGATATCAACATGTTGACGTTTAATTATTCATCTTCACGAATTTAGTTACGTAATTTTATATCTTAAAAAAGATGTGCCAATATTCGTTTCGTTTATCAATTATAAGAAGATCATTCTAAATCGTTCTAAATCATTTGTAAATGAAGAAAAATTTACATATGAATTGGTTGATGGCGATTGAACTGGCTGGTTGAAGTAAGATACGAATATTTTAACGTGAGTTTGGTTTAATAGAGAAAAATATCACGATGCCTATGAAATCATTTTCTTGTCGTTGACCATAAAAAATATTATTTAAATTTTTTACCATGTCGTAAAGTCGGTTTCTTCTTACAAATAGTAGCAAGTATAGTTAGGATTGTACTACGTACACTTCGCTTTTTTGCTGAATTGTCGAACCCGTTGCTGTTAAAATATCGGATCTTTTGTACATACAGTAATTTTGCATTTGACATTGCTTCCAAACCTTTATTCTACGCTTCTAAACTCGATTGACCTCGTCGATGGAATATTTTTTTGCTGCAGCCCGAGAATTGAATAATAACATCGATCGCGTCTTTCGTTGTTGAACAGAGGCAAATCGAATCGAATAGAACGGTGGCGAAAAAAAAAGGAAAAAAAAAAAAATACGCCAGTGGCAAAAAAAAAAAAGATCGTTTCCGGCGGCAACGTTGCAGAGGGATAATACACCGGCTTTGCTCGCCGTATATCCAATCTCGATATTATTGAACATTCGGGCCGAACGCGGACCGGTAAAAAATATATCGCGATAAATTCGAACCCATCGAACGCTCATTGCCCGGTTTTAATTAACCGGCGCGTTTTACTAGCCCCGGTATAATGTAAAGTTCCCCGTTGCGTGAAAATCTCATTGTTTCGAAAAAGTATGGGGAGCAGCAACAAAGAGCCGGCGCAGATTGGGAAGAGCGGCGGTTGAGAACGGTGGCGCGGCGGTGCAGGGCGTGGAGAGGAGCGGAGATTAGCGCAACAATCGAAACGATCGATCCTCTCGCGCGGACGGCGCGACATCCGCCACGCCGAAAGCCTAGCAACCGAAAGTCGCTTGTACTCTTTACTGGTCGCCCCGTCGCTGATATCGAGAGCACAATTTATCGAATCTCCCCGCCGAGACTGCTGACCGTGAATATTTATTCGCGACTCGCGCTTCCGTGGCGTGGTGTTTTGGCGGTGGCGCCAAGAATCGGTGCTTTCACATCCAATGGTCGTCTTCGCACAGCCGCTGAAAGTCGGGAAAGCTTCGCGAAGCGGAGTTGGAAGGCTCCGGCGTGAAATTAGCCGATACGTTATCAAGGAGCGCGGAGGACCGGTAATGCGAGCGACTTTAATGAAAGCCACCTTTCTCTCTCTCTCTCTCTTTCCATTTCTTTTTTTCTCTCTTTTAAGTTTCCACCTTCGTTACTAGTTACACGACGTTCCCTTGTAACGCTCGTAACGGCAATAATAAAAATAAAATTGGAGCGCGATAATAAAACCGATGATAACGATGATCGTTCACTGTGGTTCATGATAATGATGATGACGATAGTAATAATAATAATAATAATAATAATAACAACAATAATAGTGATGATAATAATAATAATAATAATAATAGTAGTAGTAGCAGTAATAATAGTAATAATAACAGCGTTAGTAATTGTCGCTATCATTTTTATTATTAGCAAGCAGATGGTAATAAGCAGAATATTCGTAGCTGTGGCGCGAGCATTCACCGGGTGTTCATTAATTAAGAAGCTAGGGATCGTGGGCGGTTCACGATGTATGTGTGCACGCTGTTATAATCGTAGACGTAAAAGAGCAAGCCCGGTGCCCTCTTGCTTTTCCTCTTTGTCTGCGTGTTTCAACGGTTTTATTAAAGCGCGAAGGCCGAATTAAAAAGTAAACTACCTCCCGGTCGTGCCATTCCCTTTTATCTACCTGACGTCTGTACACACGCATCCATGTGGTACCGATTCCGTAACAGCTTGTGCTCCTTGAACGCGCCACGCTCTCCCTTTTCACATTTAAGAACGGAGAAAATTCGAAGAAAATTCCTGCGGATTTCTCTCTCTCCCTCTCTCTTTTTGCCAAGGTTCCCTATGCAAAGCTGCGACGAGTTCACCTCATCGTTCGTCCGATCTGCGATTTCCTTCGTGCTGAACGCGATCGTTGCCATTGAATAAAATAATTCGGCTGTTGATTCGCAGTGGCGCACGTATGGAGGCGGAGAGGGCCGAATTGCTCTTTCGACCGCAATCCGCGGCCGAACGCGTCCCGATTTGACAATAATTACGAATTTGAAATTACAAATTTGCGCGAATCAGCGTGTTTGGCCCCGGCGCGATAATTCAGGATACCGCGGCGCCCGATTGTCGTGCGAAAGAGAGAGAGAGCGGCTGGTGCGTCGCGCCGTTGTCATCCACATGCCATCCGCGCGTATTGCTGAATCGGCCGGGCTCGCAAGTTTTCCTCGATACCATTATTGCCAATCCAAAGAGGTTTTTACCCGAAGACGGTTCGCCATCCCGTTCCCGGGTGGAGAATTAATGGGACGTCGAGCTCGGTCGAATAATCCCGCGGAAGCCTTTCAGCGACTGGGCGAAAGGTGTGACGCGATGTCGATCGATCATTTGGAAGGGTGAAGGCGACGGAGTTTTCTCTGACATCGTACAGGATTTCGTGATAATGACGAATTTGTACGGGGGAGGGGGCGAACGACATTCGGGTGTATATGTTCGGGCAGGCCGATAATTCAAGTTGCCGGGGAGCGGTATTGCGCGCGGCAGGTCGCTGTTTGAGCTTGGTTTTCCGGCTGTACGCTGGTCGACGTAACTGCGGCCGGCAGAAGCACGATCTCGGGTACACGGGAGGGAGAGCGGTGGGTGGGTGATCCGTGCAAGCGTGGGCAGAAGTGTAACTTGTACCAGTGCGAACGCGAGCCAGTGTCCGCTCCAATTAACTTTTCACCACTAATTTATGCGCCAGCTACTCCCTCTATCTCCGCGCGCGGATCCTTCTCGCTCGTGCGTACCACACCGTCGTCCGCCGCCTGTCTCCTGCGAACGAACGAGCAAACGGGGAACGCATGGCAAAGTGAAACGCGAGTCGCGCGACTAGCGCTTTTACAAATCTCTTCCTCCTCTTTCGTTTCCTCTGCAATCTGCACTTTCACCTCCTTCCCTTCTTTTTCTTCCGCGCGCGCGCTTTTCACAAATTTCCATACTGCGACAAAGGAGTTTGCCTTACTGTCTCGTAGACACGTAGAGAGAGACAGAGAGAAAATCTTTCTCCCCTCGTTTCTTGCAGCTCTTTAGAGAGACACGCGTTTCGGCAGGATTTTCGTCGGTTCACGCAAACGTGGAGCGACGTGTAACGGGCGCCGCGATACCCAGTGGCAATCGGCAATTAACGCGAGGACAATTAACCGGCTGATTATAGGACGGCCCGTTGCGATGCTTATGGCCGGGTCGCACGACGTATTTGATCGGCGCTTTAATCGATCTCGCCGGTGCCAACGCGGCGACGTTCATCAGGATCGAGAACGAGTAGTTGTCGTCGAGGCCGTATGGTGAAATTGAAATAGGAACGCGGACCATTGCAGAGCGAGATAAAGGATAGCCAAAGAGGGAGAGAGATAGAGAGAGAGAGAGAATGATAGAGGCAAGTGGAAAATGGACGGGGGGACAGAACGTTCGATACAACGACGTCGGCTCGTTCACCGGTGGTCAGACATTTCGGTACTTGTTTCCCTATTAATATGCATGTCCTCGTCCTTTAGTTCTTGCCGCACCCGGGCTTTCCCCCACCCTTTCCCTCCTCCCCGTGTGGCAATCGGTCCTTGTTCTATTCGGCTCCCCTCTGTTCGCCGGTAGCCAACGTTATCCATGAAATCCGCACCCCTCTCTGCGGTAAAGCGACGGTGTTTCCTGTCCGACCAAATAAATCCACGACTATTGCGTTCGCCCGCTACACCGTGGCGAACTCCGCCGGCCTGTCCGCCCATACAAGGCCCGTTACTACTCCAATACGGGACGACTGATTGAAAGTTTGCCGAGCGCTTTTTGCGCCCACTCGATATTACATATCGCGCGCGAACCATCTATCGCTCTATCGCGCGACTCCGATATCACTGTTGTCTATCGGCATGCGCCAACTTTTTTTTCCCCCTTCCCTCAGTTTTCTTGCTACTTGTGAGAGATAACATGCATGCGCAAATTCCATGGATTCTGCAAACTTGCAAAAGGTTCATAAGGCAAGACGTTCTTCAATCGGTTTAAACTGTGGTAGACAGGTCGTATAGAGGAAGATAGTAATTCACTGTTTCGTAGGTTTCTTGAAGTTACTTTCGTTGAATTGAATGTAAATGGGTCAACAGGTGTGGAAACTTGATCATTCTTGCAATACTTTCAACATACAGACTGAAACAATCATCGCAACGATTTAAAGTTGTAAACTTTAAATGAACTTCGATGTTGGAAATTCATTGAAGATTGTCATCATCGAAACATTGAAAATTTATACTAACATTGTACCAACGGTTATAACTCGTTTACAACGATAACCAGGCAAAGCTCGATAATTTTAAAATAACAAATAACGTGTGTATAAGTAACTGTAGGAGAAAATTACCGTTACATGATTATGAAATGGACTAATAGCAGTAATAATGCAATAACGAGATACTCAAAATTAAAATTAACGGAAGCATTGGCAAGCCCATAATTTGTCATCGCATGACTAAAGCAACCCACACTTTAATGCTAGAAATCTTAAGAATTTTTTTTTTTTCTTGTTTCTCTTGTTATCTGTAACTTGAGAGACACCATTGCATGGTCTATGTATAATTTCAGTTTCGCAAGAGAAGACACCAGTGTTATTTCCGCATGAACTATCAGCAAAGATGCATATCCATCATCTTCTCCTAACGACAGGCGCAATGAAATTTACATGCCGATTTTCGTCAGACATAGCCGATACTCTTGAGGTTCGGGTATTCCGATCACGAAACTGGAACGGAAATGTCGTGGAACGCGCGATTCAAATTTAGTCGAGAAATGTAGCTGCAAATGGCAACTGATAGTCCAGACTATGCCAGAGAGCATAGTAAAAATATGCATGTGTAAAAATAGCGCGGACTGACTGGAACGATCGACGTTTCGGAGTCAGCTTAGCTGTTAGTTCTTCTTATCATCATCGGAGTCATCGATTCACCTTTTACCGCCTCTGTGAAACATTGGCTCGCACTCGCGTTACCCGCTATCCGAATTTTCCGCGAGCGTGTTAACGACACGCGCTGCGCGAAATACCGAATCGCCGGCCGAGAACGGCGTTCGACGCGCGACGTTTGAGATTCGCTCGTAAAAAAAAAAAAACGCGCGCGGTGAACAAGCGGGCAAGGACGAGCATCGATTCGCGTTGTAATTTTAGTCCGCGTTGTATGTATAAACGAGCGTGCGCGATACAGAGGCAAGCTGTAAAGCGATACTGCTCCGGTCATACACCGACGTCCCGCACTGTGCAACATCGACCGATCCGACTGTTGCGTCCGCGCTTTTTCTTCCAACGACCGTCGATAGCTCCGCTATCGACGATTCGATGGCTAGCTCGCGAGATATCGTTTTCGATCGCGGAACGCGCGAAACGCCGACAATTTCCATCTTCCGTGCGCTTTAACGTTATTAATAACAGCACGTGAACACGGTGACGCGGGGGGAACAGCGTTACACGGGAATTTCTAGTTATCTATCTCGCGTAATTCGCGACTGAACAACTCGTTTCGCCGCCCGTTCACCGTGGAAAAACGCTTTTGCCAATTCACCGACTTGTAATTGCGAATTTTTCCTCGCTTCCCGACCCGCGACCGGGTAAATATTGCAACGCCGCCGCCCTTTGTCGCTTATCCCGGCCAACGCATTTAATCGACGTTCCCCTCCGCGTTGAGTCATCTTCGACGCCACGCTGTTTCGTCGCGGCAATCTCCAGACTACGTTCAGTGGTCTCCTTTTGGCTAAACTTATCAGTTTCGACAATTCTACCGAAGTCTAAAATTTTTGTTGTCTCGAAAACAGCTGATTGTGCTAAACTTATATGTATTAAACATTCACGCTGAACATATAATTGATATGTCTTAAGCAGCGAAAAAATCCTACATCAAGTTTCAGCGGTCGTTGTGAGGAGATGATGGTCTCAAAATTTTTTATTAATATCCGTGAAATCGTTTGAATTTTCGTCCACTCACACAGAACTACCTTTGAAATAGGAGTGAATTGAGGATTATAAAAGTAGATGTTTCGCGATTTTAAACGAGCCCTGAATAATTATATCCATGATGATGAATGATAATAGTTTAAACGAAATTTTTCAGCAACAATTTAGCAATGCTACTCGTCATTTATTTACTACATTTTAATCAATCATCATCACGTATATATTATTACATCTTGTCGAGAAAAATCGATACGAAGGTTTAATTTGGGCCAAGCAAATCGGTCAGACGTCCACTGTGCGCGGCACGTTGCAGTCTCTCGATTCCAGAAACGGAGGAAATCGGTGGCTAAAGCGCGTCCGTTTTCGTGACCCGCTCGAACGTACGCGCCTACCAATCTAGCTAAACGCGAACGTGTTCCTAATTTTCAAGCACGACCTGGCATCGATCCGTGCTCGTTCGATACTCAGGATCACGTACTCGTAACTCTTCCTTGACCAACCTCTCGGTGTAAACCGGTCTTATCGTGGCCGCCTGTGATCCAGGGCGCCCTTGGAAACTTGCATCAACGGCAGAACGTGTTGACATGTCAATCCATCGACGTTCAGCAATAACACGATCGGTATTGGACGGGCAGAATGGATGCGCTAGAATCTAAATCCGCCGAGATACCGATCGTGGTCTCGCGTCTAGTGGAGAGAGAGAGAGAGAGAGAGAGAAAGAGAGAGAGTTGCGCGCGCGGAGCACACGCTCCGACTGAAATGCAATCCGCTCTCTTTGCGGTGATTCCTGTATTATGACGATGATGTTTCTATCCCGAAAGCCGGATAATAGCTTTTGTCCGCCACGGACGTGCTTTCGGGCAAATTCGGATCAACCAGTTTGAGAGTTGCCGTGCCATGGGTATCCGGTATTGTGAAGTAACGAAGAACACTAAACTCGCCCTGACGAACTTGGCAAACTTGCTGAATACTGACAAAGCTTATGTTACAAGACGCAACGTGCTACACTTGTTTGCGTATCCTTTTTGTCGCAGGATATCGCGTATCGTAATCAGGATACTGTCGCCTGTCCAAGGATTATCGATAATTAGTATTACGGTAACTATAACAGTAGATAACAGTCCCGTTTAATTTGACCTAACTTCCTGACGTATGTACAAAGTTTTTTTCAAAGTGATTTATTTTGCACGACTAGCCCGAATCATTATTAGTCAGAAGAAATTTAATTATTTATCAATTTATTACTGAATCATACTCTACACTCTAACACGAAATTAGACTTATGCAGTTCTAGTTTCACAAGGAAGAAGCTGACAGCATTCCTATTCGTAACGAAGATCACTATAGTCTCCTTCGTGCATTCTGCTGACTACTGATGAAGCTTACGTTAGACAACACACCAAAAGACGCTATTACGTTCTTTGGAGCAATTCTGCGTAATTCTCGATTAAAATTAATAGTAACTCCAATGATAGATAGATGTTCTATCGATGTTCATCCGGTGCTTACTGCCTTCTAATAAATAATCACGGACGATTAAGCCGAATCGATTCATAATGCTCGGAGTCTGCTTGAATATGGATCGCAGATAATTTTAGCTGTCAAATCAGGCACGCTAATGGACAAATTTACGCGGGCAATTATACAAATTTATATTTTTGTGGATTTCGTGGACCTCAAGACGTAGAATTGAGATTCGTTTCGGCTGTTATATTTTATACATTTTTACAATTCACGTGTATTTGTGTCAAACAGAATTTTTCATAAATTTGCATCTGTCTGTTTTGTGTATTTAAAAAATTGATTTACGTACGTATATCAAAGCTGTGACAGACCTCCTGAGCACGTTTTATTCGAAACGAAACGAAAAACAATTTGAAATAATAAATTACTTCAACTAATTCGTTATTGTCAGTTTAAAAACAACTAAGTCGGTTTCAAACAAGTGATTTTTCACTTGACGAATTCGATTATTCGAATAAAACTAAATTGTTCAAACAGTTAATCTGAGAGACTTTCCCTTGCCAATAACGTTGACATACAATGATTAACGAGTGTTTGAAAAATTCGCTCGTAAACGCAACGAATAAAAATAATTTTCTCGCCCAGATAAACCAACATCTAGCTAAATAGGGTAATATATCATTCGATTCGTCGTTTTCGAGGTATATTATTTAAAAAATTAGATTTACCCAGTTCTGGTCTATGATTAGTGAATTATTATTTATTCTTCACTGGGGTGCATCGACGATTATTTCGATCGTTGACCATTTCTTTCTCAATTCTCGCGCTTCGCCTGTTCGCAAGGTAATTGGCATCGAAGTTTCGGAAATAAGAAAGTGGAAGAGAACGATATCTCTAATTAACGTTCCGTCGACGTTCAACTGGCTGGTTCTATCACTGCGGATATCCTAGCCCGAGCACGACACACGAAACTCTATTGGGCCGTATCACGCGGTGATTTTTCGTCTCGTGCCGCGGCAATCTCTGCTCTTCGTGCGCCTAAATAGCAGGCCTGAAGGGGCGAAGAAGGATCTCTTGTTGATTGGAATCCCGCAAGACGATATGAGAAGCTGATTAGTTCCTCTGCCTGAATGGCTAGGCTAAACAATGGCGCGGCACTAGAGCGAACGGGGACAACGAGGACAGTTCGCGCAACGTTCGTGTATCGTTAACAGCGGCTAAAACCCCAGCCGAACCGGCTTCTCTATCGCGTCTCGATTCCTGCCTCGGCAAATATAACATTGCGTTCCGCGCGGATGGAACACGGTGGCGGCCAATCATCGAGAAACGAGCCCAGTCCTTTTCTATTTTCAACATACGGCCCATTGTTCCGCCGTTGTGTAAACGTCGCCGACAACATAGACTAATTATTCCGCAGTCGTCACCGTTGATGACTTGTCGCATGCGTGCTCGCGAAATCGTGACAGGGAAAAACGGGAGGGGTGCAGATGAGAGTGGGACATTGGGAGGGGCATCGAAGCGTTCGATTACTCTTGTTCGATTTCAACGTCCCGGAAAAACGCGATTACAGCTAGATTTCGATCATTGAACTGTGAGACTTTGTTGAATTTCATGCTGCACGAAACTATGAGATACTTCAAAAAATAAGTTATAGAAGTCCATTGATTCAAATCGATTTTGTATTTAGAATAGTAGTAATTGTTGTTCATTTGAAATAAATAATTGGAAGTTTTCTTGATCATTTTTAACTATATATATGTATAAAAAGAAAATAAAAGGAAAAATTTTACTTCATTACCGTGAGTATTAGAAATTGATTTGTCGTATTTTTTTGCGTTCACTTGAAGCATAAATTTTTCAAGTTCTTCTTCAAGCTGAACTTCCAAAATTTTCTCATTTTTCTGTTGCTGTATATTATATGACATTCATTTTTCATGCATTTCATTATTTAAAAAAATTGTTTGCACTTGTGCAAATCCACGACAACGTATGAAACGCGCATGAATATTTATGCGCGGTTACTCGCCCGTGTCTAACTGCGATCTATTTTAATAGTAAAACATGGTGCAATATGTTGAAATAATAAGTATCAAGTAAAATAACTAATATATTTCGATTTCTTGCTTTCTAATCACAACAATTAGGCGATTAAATTGAATTTTATTCAATTGAACAATTATTTTTGCTCACAAACACTATAACCTTCAGTATAATTACATTCGCTGCGAATATTTCATAGCGTTTCTTCACACATGCATAAAGTATTAGTATAATCGAAAGGTTCATTACTGATAGCAATTTCGAAATTTTGAAACGAAAATATACCCATCATACAACATCGACAATTTAACACGAATAATTCACTATACATATATTCATTGTTTATCAGAAATTAAAAAAAAAAAACAAAAAGAACCGAACTGTACTTTTTCTACGTTTAAATTGCAACAAGAACGAACGTACGAGCGATCGAGCAAGAAATCCACGATGGCGGTGGATCGTTCTCGACGAGTAAAAAGCACGAAACACGTTCAAAGACAGATCCAGATTATCGACGGAAGTGTCGGGTTCAGAGGTTGCCAAAGTGGCCTCGCATAGAAGCCAGCTAACCGAACGAATCGGGATGAAAAGTTACATGCAGATGTTAACGAATAACATAATTGCCTTTTTTTCCTTTTCTTTTTTTAATATTTCGTTCGTAGCTCGTGTTATTTATCTTTTTCTTTTTCCCTTTTTCACTATCGATTAACTTTCCCGACGTATCCATTAACGAGTTGTATCGCTTTATCGAGAAGATCCGGCTGTTTGACCCTCGCGGAGGTTGCGATCGATCATGTAAAAGGTAGATGGGCAAAGGTGAAAAGGCATGAGGGGGTGGTAGGGAAGGAAAAGAGGAAGTAGAACGCCAAGGAAGGAGCCATTAGTTGAAGACTTGCCTTCGCTTCTACTTTTGCCTCCACTGGGATTCAAGTAGGAATGACCCAATGTTTGCCTGAAGTGGGATTTTTATTCCCCATGTCCCACTACTAACCTAGTGTCCTACTTAGTTGATATCCTACGCCAAATATTCCAGGAATTTATTCGAGCGAAATCTTGAACATCACTGGACGTTGTTCGACACTTTTGGCTCGCTTTGATTTCGAACTAGTGACTCTCTCTTTCTCCCTCTCTACACTGTAGAAACTATTTATTCATTCGCTCTCGTTAATTCAATAATTTTGGTGTTGAACATTGATATATTTCGCGTTAATATATTGTTGTTGACTACGACTCCATTCGTTGAATTATAAAATCACTTAACTTCTGAAAGTTAGAACTTTCGGAAGAGTTAGAAGAACTAGAAATTGTAGAATGTTTCGAAATACTTTTAATTGAATTTTGTAATATTTGTGACATAGTTCTGAATTATTGAATATGTATATTTCGTGTATGTTCTACGTCGAACTATGACCAATTATTAGAAGATTTCAATTCAAGTATCCGAATTTTCGTTCGAATCTTACAAACAAATATAATTTACAAAATACAGACAAATGTTAAATACCAAATAAATATTGGACTTAGAAAATTGGACTTAACGATAACGGCACGTTTTAATTTTTGATCGACGTGCACATAGAATTGATGGGCTTAAATTTGCCATACGATATAATTAGATATAATTTATTTGTGCTCTGTTAATTATATATCAACTGGTATTATAATGTTACAAATTATTATAATCAAATTACCCTCGAACATAATGGTATTCTACTAACTAGTTTCGTCATTTTACATATTTCTTCGCATTACGATCCTCCGCATTGTTGCAGAAATAAGCGTAAAAATTCATAATCTCTTTACTACCTGCATTACGTATTCCAGTTCTTGCTTATTCCGTGGCCGAATTTAAATGAAAAAGATCATGTACGAAATAAACAAGAAAACCTGGAACAATATAAAGGTTCATTTTACACGTAAAGAACTTTATAGCTTCTCACGAATTTTTCGTGGTTTCGAGCAAAAAGAAAAGCAAAGAGAAAGAGAGAGAGAGAGAGAGAGAGAGACAAACAGACGGAAGAAGACAATGACGCGGTTCATTGATAAACTAGCATTACCGTCGAATTTCAACTTGTTACGCTGATTCGATGATCAAACATCGACGCTCGACGTTTCGCGTTTATCTGTTCAATCATGTATATGTATATTAACGGAGCATTTATGGGAATTTGGGACTGGTATTCAATAATTGGTTTTTACGCTTCGTTAATGCCAGGAACGCGGACTAGGCACGACGAACCAATTTCCCCTGAAACTGATCTTCCGTGTCTCTCGCTCGCGTGTTATCTGTTGGATGCTTTTCCCAATCCGCAAAACGAAAGAAATATTCTTCGTATCGTGGAGAGATTCTCTTACGGACGATCTTGTTACTCGCTTACCATTGTGACGTGTATCGAAAAGTTGGCATGGCTGCAAGCTATTAATAACCGTGCATAATTTATTACGATTTCGCACGAACCCCCCGAGTAATTTCGGTAGAAAATAATATACACTGCAGCCACGAACAATATCGGACGAGCTCGTGTGCTCGTTAATCGCGTTAGGCGCAGGCTGGGAGCATAAACCGCAGGTTTTCTGTAAATACTTTCTTGTTGCTGTTAACGATAACAACAAGATAACTAACGGAAGAGTAAACTTGATACACTCCTGGGAACATAGTACTCGAGCGGAAGCTGTTCGAAGCATTCAAAAACATTGATATTGTGGTGGTATGAAATACCACGTGATTGTTCGAAATACGAGGCGGAAAATAAATAAATTATCGATCTGAATTCAATTCGCGAGCACGAGAGATTTCACAATGTGTTTGAATATTTTTGAATTACTTTGCCAGGGATAGTGGATACATTTTGGATAATTAAAGACAATATGAACAATTTTGTTAATATCGCGAATGCTTTTCCAGCTGTCTGTAACAATATGCCCCCCGTCGTTGATTCAATGTTTCTAGCAATCGGATTTTAAATATCACACTAATATTTACCCGTTTAGGATGAACTGTTTGTTCAAAGCTATGAAATAGACTGAATAAACACTCTTGATTAAGCAGATTTAATACATTATATAAATCTTTATATTTTTAATTATTTTAATTGTTCAAGTTGAACAAACATATTAACTCATTGTGTTAAAAGAGAATGGAAGAATTAATACATTTTCGCCAATTGTCAGAATAAATTTCATACCATCCCTTCAATTCTTTTCATCGGTTCAAGGATTAATATTTCTAAGAATCTTATATCTTATGTTCCAATTAAAAATCAGAAATTTCAAACAATTGAAAGCTTCTGTGTTCCGAGTCAATCTTATGTATTTTTCTATTAGTTTCTTCAGAAAACAATATAATTTCAATTACAATTGTTCCATAACATATTTTCATTATTATCATCTAATGATTTATTATACCATCCATTCAATATAACATTCTTCCTCGTATCATATGAATCGAGACTGAATCAATGAAAATTTTCATGTTGTCACGGGCAAGTAACTTTCAAAAATTATTTAGATAACCATCATTCGAATATTATTTAGACCTAACCATTAATCCTTTCCCTTACGATATCATTCGTAGCCTTCAGTGAGCAGATGTGAAGCATTGAAAGCGTTATATATAATCCTTTAATCTTCAAATCTTTGAAGAGTTGAAAATTGAAAGTTCAGATTGACATTACACAGAACTGCAATTTGTTTTTCTCTTCAAATGGGAACCGTGAATTCTTCTACCACGAGTGTAACTTGACATTACATAGTAGCTCAAAGGATTGCACATGAAAATATTTTACGCTACACTTATAGTCAACATACGAAAGACAGTCGAAAGACGCCAAAAAGGGATCATGCCGATAAGTTCTTCGATAACGGGCCGAACACCGGCACACCGAATAATAGAGCGTGGCTGAATCGGGTTTTGATGCGCGACTAATCGCGTAACTGGGAATGGAAATGGCGGATACACGTATCGGAGGGATCGGAAAGGGCGAGGAAAACGCATAGGTCATCGGTCATAAACGGCAGCTATCGGTTACAGGCGTTACACGCGGTCACCGTGTACGCGGACAAAACCTGGAGCGGCTCTTCGCTGCCCGCGGTTCAAGCTGTCCTTTTTTTCCCCCCCCGGCTAGGCTGATGTAGGATCGTGTGTGCCTCCGATCACGCGGCGTTGCGCTTTTTTATTGCCCGAACGAGCAACGTCCATCGGCGACACGCCTCCCCCGGAGGTGGTAAAAGCACGTAGTCAGCTCCCTTTATGGGGGCTGCCGGCCGTAAAGCGGAAAAAGAAGACAGCGTGGATAATTACCCCGACAATAGCGTCGCCTATGCAAACCCCGCGTCCTGCTAAATCCCGCTCGATTATTTCAACAACCGCCGCGTCGTCGTCGTTGTCGACCGTTTGTGTTCATCGTTATTTCGCGCGCCGATCGAAGATTGGACAAATCCTTTTTTCCCCTTTGTTTTCCTTTTTGGATCAATGCGTGTTTGTTCTCGTATAAGAATGGCCGTTTCTCAGCTTCTAATTTGTGCAATTCTTGTTTATTTGATGAAAGACACTTCTCTATTTGAATTGAAATTTCGAGAAAGAAGTATACGAAATGTTTAATTCACGAGGTCAAAATATATAAATTTAGGCGATTGGTGCGCACGTGTAAGATATCTTGGTATAAATATTAATAATTGTTTACTCGAGGTGTAATTCTTTCAACCATATTGATCATTATATAAATTGTCATTTAATTGCATTTAACTTCTATACATATAAATAACTGAGAATTTAATTGGCTAAAATAGAAAATTAAACCAAATGTTGTATTTCATTTTAGTTTTCAATTAATTTGCGTTAACATTGTATCTGTGAGAGTTAAAAATTTCCTCGATATTTCAGTTATATATTCTGCAGTTCCATGAAAAATTGAAATTATTATCCAGTCCTTAACAACCTCAGAATTATCTATCTGAACTTTACACGTGTGAGAAATCTGTACGTTCAATCAATTACACAGGAAGACATTGTTGATATTAAAAACATTTGCATAAAAGAATTTAGAGCATATAAACAACTCATCTTATCTTTGAATGATTCCATATGAGATTAGATTAATCTAGGATACAAAGTTTTCGTACTGAATTCAAAACTCAATATTAATATTTACTTTCGCTCCGCGAAATCGGAAATAATTGATCAACGACATACAGTCCGTCACGACAAACAATAAAGCAATAAATTTCACGTTTCTGATCGAGCTACACGTACATGGTATCCAGATAATTTCCAGTGTATCAATTCGCCTCGGTCTCCCGTTTCGCGTGATAGAAAATTGTGTAGCGGCGGTGGTGACGATCGAGTTGTTCGCGACCAAGTATACTTTATTCCAACAAGTGCACTAGAAGTGGGCGTTACTGTCGGATAAAATATATTTCCCGAGGACACAGCGCAAGCTTGCTCTCCGCCGCGACTGGCTGCGAAAGCTCGAAAAAATTCTGAAATGTGTCACGAGTAATAAAGTGATTTCTTCTCGCCATCGTCTATTCCTCCTCTTCCTCTCTCTCTCTCTCTCTCTCTCTCTCTCT
>CAJDYZ010000594.1:301867-337185 GCA_903986555.1 Heterotrigona itama
ACAGAGTTTCCTGCGGTTTTCTCCGTTCGTCCGGCTGCATTCACGGCTCGGTAACCTGGCAATAAATCCATTCTATCCCGCTCCCTCCATACCCTCTTTGCCCCGCCAGTCCTCTCGTCTCTTCACTCACTTACCCTGTCCTGCGTGCGTATCATATACAAGTCCCCCGTTCCGAAATTGCCCGTTCCGAGCATCACCGCTACAATCGCGCTTCCCCCAAATCAGTATAAATCAAACGCGTGATTAGCTGCACAGCGAGCGGCTGTCAATTTTGTAAGACACCTCGTATGGGCGGGAAAGCTCGTCGTTGAAAGCTCGTCCGTTTGAGGCCGTGTCTGCGGTTGTCGTTCGTTCGAAATTGCCGACGATTTTACATACGTTCATTATCTTGTTAATCGCTCGTTGTCTTTCTTTTTTGGTGTAGATGTTTGCGAGCAATCGAGTATACGTCAGCATTAATTTTGTCGACACGCTGGAATACTCCGAAAACCTTCCCCGTTGAATTTACCGCGGTGGAAATGTGATCGTTCGATCTGAAATTTCTTTCTTCGTGCAAATCGACTCAAATTTACTCGGCATAATTCCGGGATGCTCTGATCCGAACGGTACCTATTATTCCGTGAGAATGGTAATGAAAGGATTAAGAGATTAAGAAGTCACTTTTTTGAATTATCAAATGGAAAGTTACAATTTTTTTTGATGAATGAATAAATATGGCTAAGTTTTCGAATCTTCTTTTTTTTAAGTCAGAGTGTTACGAAACGAAGGAGTTATTCACCAGTTTGAAAACGTCGTTTAGATTGCTGGTGGCCATTACTGCAATGGACTGGAACTTTCCAATTAATTAACAAATAAAAGTGTACTACGTAAAATGTAATGTGCGATATTTTTCGTTCTCTCGATTATTTAAGCGTTTACAACTTTTCTCGATAAGAGTAAGTGTTTCAACTTTAAATTGTCACATTTGTGACAATTTTTATAATGATATATCATGGCATACAAGGTGTGTATTATGTCTAATTTATTTTTTTGTACGACATGTCTGCAAATATGCAGCCAGAGTATTTATTTAGTTACATGAAAATGTTTTTCCATCAAACAAAAAGAAATTGGATTTATATTTCTCATTTCTGCGTGGTTTTCTACTTTTTTTCGTAATATTTGTGCAATTGTAATCGCAGACGATCCACAATCTGTGTGAAATATGTAACTGTTAGAACACTATCTCTCGTGAACTGAATTTATAGTAACAGAAAAAGATAAATTTAAACAAGTCAGTTAATGCAAAGACATTTAACAATATAACTTTGAGCCAACACGTGTATATAAGTATTTTCAAAGCTCGATTGTGATATATAAGATGTAATCGCTCGAGGGAATAAAGTATCGAATCATATTCCAAGCGATTAGAACTTTTTGTCACGTGTGTAAATACAATATGTATTTTATCACATGTCTTAGTAAGTCAGAACTCTTAAATCTAATCAACATTTAATGTATCTTATTTTCAACTTCTTTCCTATATATTTTTCATTTTCAAACATCATCAACTTTTTTAAGTTTTCTCCATATAGATTTTTTCGTCCCTTTTCCCTTTCTTCAGATAAAAGCGAATTCACTTTCAAGCGTTCGCATCTCTAAATTTGTCGCGAGTAAAGTAATTTAGCATTAATTCCTTACTTTTCATTCCTCAGTTTACTGATTTTCTGCTTTCACCATTTTCACCCTCTGTAAATTTTTCGTTTTGTATATTATTCACATGTTATTCACTCCCTTTGCAATTATACCCGTATAATTGTAATATATTTTACAATTAAACAAATCGGAAGAGAAGGAAGCTTCTCGCTGTCTGTCGAGATCTCGAGAAGTCTGTCGATCGTCCCCCGCGAAACACATAATCGAGCACGTACGTGAGAGATCGTCTGATCATTCGCACGCTGTTCGACGGAAAGAAGAACAGAGTCGTCTGAAAGAAGGGGAAGGCGGTACGATTCGCTGAAATCGGTGAATTGTTTTCGCTGATGAAAGTACGGTAGATTGGTTCCCGCGGCCAAGTTGAGTTGCGCGAAGCTATTCGATATTTAGTTCGGTCGAACGATCAAAGAGCGTAGTTGGAATCGATGTTCCCTATGGTGGGCCGGCGTGAGTATCGACGGTCTCCACAGACTTGCAACGCGGTCCAATCGTCGTGACGCAAATTACACCTGGGCTGTGCACTGTCGTCGTCGTCGTCGTCGTCATCGGGAAATCTCCGTTCGAGGACGGGGCGTCGTGCTACAGCAATTAATCATCGCTACTTGCCAACAGTTACGTCCGCAACGCACGTCGTAATCGGCTCGTCTTCTCCGTAACTACACCACCTACGAATACGGTGCGGCATGTATATCGCGAATTCTGAATTCCTCCACTTCTCTCTCTCTTTCTTTCTTTCTTTCTTCCTCCTCTGCTTGCCATTAAGAATGACTAACGGGGGTAGAAAGATCGTAACGTTGTATGCATAGGATGGTAACGCGGTTTATTTTAATCAAAGCGCGCGATCGCCCATTCAACGCGTCAAAGTAGCTGTCGCGTGCGATTTGCCACGTTGAGTTGCTGCTATTCTTACAGATACAAGGCGAGACAAAACAAGAACAGAATCTGTATTTTCTTATGTATCGTAAAGCAGAGAGAATATCGTAGATTATCAACATCGGTATCCTTGGGCATGGATTAGCCACGTGTATATTATGTTATCGAGAAACGCAATTTCTTGGAAGTACAGAAATGAAAATGTAAATACTGTCCGTAGCCTCGAGCAGGTAATCCGGATATTTATGCTTCTCAGTCGTACAGAAGCTGTCGCAGCTATCGAATACTCGTGTGAAATACGTTCAGTTAAATACGTATTAATATTTGTAAAAATTCGCCGTGGAGTGAAATCCAGCTGAAACACACGCGATGAAATTAAACGAAGAGACAGACAGAAATAGCCAAAACAGAAGTGTCAAATATTATAGGGAAAGCTGAAGCTACGATAAATGTTAGCAATCGACAATACGACATCTTGAAGGATTATGAACATCCGAAACGACGAAAATCTTAATGGAAATCTTGGTTAAAGCAAGAGCATGAGCTGTGTCATTTGCAATTTACAGAGAAGCGTGTTTGCACGAATAAAGAAATGGCGAAGAGTCATATTACCGATGAAAAGGGATTCAATTTAGATAGACCTGATGACCTCCCTACTACTCAAAATTACGAAAGGCGTCGATTATGGTAAGAAGGAAATAAAATTTATTGCAGGAGAATTGAATAGTAAAAAGTATATTGAAATGATTGATAAACAAATCAACACGTATACGACAGGAATGTGCTCGAAATAAATATTTCTCAACATAATGCAAAGGAAGTCGTACTGAGTATTAAACAATTATCAAATTCGTTTCTTTTTCTTTTATCCATTGTTTTTCACGAAATGTGCTATCATTTTGACTCGCTAAATATTATTCTTATTTTCTTTCTAATAGCACAAAATGTATTCTAAAAAGTTTAATTTATGCTATTTATTACGTGTTGCTAAAAGTACTACGGAAGGATGCATGTAAGAAAGACTTTACATTATTTGTTTAATAAAAAGAAATTTTTAGAGTGTGCTATCTTTTGCAATGTTAGGGGTGTATTTTAGAACGATTAAAACAAAATGTTATTGGCGAAAGAATTTTAATCCTCAGTACCATGATTTTTATCGATAGAAAGGAATTTCTATTGATATATTTTTTCTTGTCTATATTTCATCATAGAAGTAATTTCTAGTGTAATAATTTTTTACATAAGTGAATGTAACACCAATGTTATACTATGCTTGAAGTTATGTATTATAAGGCAATGGTTGGTTTTTCATATTAGTGTTACATAGATTATTACGTACACGAAGGAGCATAATACGAAAAAGAGAAAGAGAATTTTATTAGAAATTAACGAAAACGTTTAAATAGAATATTTCCAAACTGATAAATTATTTTTAAACTCAAAAGAGAAGAGCAATTTTTAATTTTAAATCAATAATTGCTCTGGTGTGATTATTTGTTATGTTTCTAACGTTTCAGAGTAAAATTTATGTTTCGAGTAAAATTGCTATAAACGAACCAGACTGAAAATTGAAGGTCCATTTTACTGTTAAATAATAAAAAAAAAAAAAACTAGACAACACTGTAGAATAGAAAAACACGCTCTCATTTCACTTTCGCGGCAATGTAACTTTTTTTTTTTTTTTTCGAAAAGTTAAATATTCCATCAAACAAAACATACAAAAACGTATAAATTTCGATGTGCCAGTCAACGTGTTAATCGCGTGTTACCCTCGTGTATTCCCTCAATCATCGTTTAAATCGCGCAATGCATTGACTCCTTGTACTCTCTCTCGCTCCACCATTTTACGACAATGTACACTATCGCGAATCGAAATACCAAATCGCTCGCACAACAGGTACGCGCCTTTCGCGATGGAAGCTCGCGACGTTTCCGTGTAGGAGAAAACAGAGAACTTTCTGCAGAAAATTTCTCCTGAAAACGCTCGCGGTCGTTCTCAGAGACAGAGAGAGATTGTTTCATTCTCAGCTATCACTTAATTTAGTTTCGAAGATTTGGCGAACAATTTGGTTGTTGTACTTCGCCGATCTTGTTACTCAGTTTTCTTTTTCTTACTTTAACGCAACAATAACGATGATATTTATTGACAGATAACTTTGGTAAAAAGTTACACGCGATAGAATACAAAGACACGATAAAACAAAAAGACTTACATATAGAGCAGAGCTTTACTCGAGAGCGACATTAGTAAATGAATGATGCGAGTTTGGCATTACGTATGATCTCATATTTCGAGAAGAGTAAAATTTCAAAGATTCGGCGATTGATTTGCTTACAATTGTCCGATACAATTATTTGCTGAAAGTTTCACACATACAGGGAAATTTCAGAAAATATCAAGGTGTTAAATTTCATTAGTTTCAGAATATCGGAATGGTCAATGATTCTTATCATTTTTGAAGATGAACAATAAATCAGATGAAAGGCTCAGTTCAGTTGCGAGTTCGAATGAATTTAGAAGATAATTGAAATAGATTTAGAATTCGGATCCTTTTTTTACAACTTTACGAAAATTAGGCTACAAAAATTTGAATCTGAAATATACGACGTACGACGAAGATTATTCTGTTTTCGGGAAAAGTTGACTTCTCGAAAAACTGATAACTGAGGGGATTTTTCAAATAGTGAGTAACAACGATGAAATCCAACTATTTATTGGATCAAAGACAGTATAAGATAAGAGTAATTCTGTGCATAGGCAATGGAGAGGGCGAAAGCGTGTGTGCTCGCGAATCGATAGTAAAACGTCAGCTAGATAAATTAGGAAGAACTGGCCAGGGGCTAGAGAGAGTGATGTGTGTGTGTGTGTGTGTGTGTGTGTGATAGAGAGAGAGAGAGAGAGAGAGAGAGAGAGAGAGAGAGAGAGACAGTCGCGTGTACCCGCGCGAATCCTGACAAATGTTTGGACGATTTACCCTTAGC
The DNA here is from genome assembly GCA_903986555.1 of Heterotrigona itama. NCBI lineage: Eukaryota > Metazoa > Arthropoda > Insecta > Hymenoptera > Apidae > Heterotrigona > Heterotrigona itama. Next base: position 307,418 of record CAJDYZ010000594.1, read on the forward strand.
GAAAACCGAGCAGATCGATGACAGAGTTATTTGAAATTTGAACGTGGCTCGTTACTCGCGATGGATTTTTTGTTCGATGATGGTGAAACGCGTGTTCGCGAGCTCGTAAATATTTCGTGTAAACAGCCGCTTGACAGGTTATCCGATTATACGTCCGCAGTCGGCACAGGGGTGAGGGAGAGAGCGAGACTTTACATAAATATTCCGCTTCTCGTCTCGTAATGCTGTCCCACCGAGTTAGAAGTAATCACACCACACCACGCCGGAAGTAACCAGTTTTCGGCCAGTTCACGGTGTGTATTTCAGTTGGCCTCGCGTAACCGCTCAAGGCACGCGTTTCGAGGGCGGTGCACGTACGGTTTGCAACCGTGCAAAACGTTGGCTCGACGCTTTCGGAGTGATCGTCGTGTTCTGTTACCGGTAAAGTTACTATCGGAATCGCGTATCGCGTCGTCCCTGCACGCCACGTACGATACGCGATATGTATGTCGCGTGTATCGTAAATTCTAACGAGATTAACAGGAGTGAAATGCTACGGCGAGTCGAGCAAAGGGGCAATTAACACTGTAACGATGCCGCGTCGTGTGGTTCTCAGTCCCTTCTGACCGCTGAATCTGTTCTTGAAAATTTTCAGTTGGTCCTGAGTTTCGAAAATTAGTTATTGGAGTTATTGAAAGCCTTTGATGGTATTCAGTATTTGGCAATTTCAATGTTTCATTACTCCGCTCTTAAAAATTTTAGTCTTCAATTTTGACAGTCTTGAACGCTTCGGTAGGTGAAAACTTGCGAGTATTCAGTATTTTACGAAGCATCGTTGACATAATATACTTAATTATAATTGACATTACAATTATAATGACTCGTGATGCTATTATTTAATTTATATATTAAACAACGATTGCATTATCGAAAGCATATACGTGTGTGTATGTGTGCGTGTGTGTGTAATGTAAGGGTAACTTTTCATAATTTATTTAGTTTAAAATATTCTTTTCAGTAACAACGAATACATACATATATCTTTGTAAGTATTGAATTTTTATTCAGTGAATTTATTTAGTTTGAAAGTTATTTGTTAAAAATGCGTGCAACTAACAGTGACCATAAATAAGAAATGAACTATTAAATCGAATGTTGTGTCATTGTGGAATGCTATCGGTTGACTAACTGTTAGTTGAATTCGTGTTAGTGGAGGATACAATGAAAGTGCAAAGAGTTCTTTTTACACGCGCGTGTTATCAGCGCATGCCAACAGTTCATATTTATTTATCTATACGTTTAGTGTTACATAGTTATTCCTTTATACAGAATCAAAATTACATTCTGTAAATTCTTGGTATAACTTACTGGTTTCCGATGAAAATCATCGGTTAATGGTCATCGATCAATAAATTATCAATTCGTGTAGGTTCCAAACTCTCGAGAGGTGAGAATTGTGCATAATCTTGTTTCTTCGTGTGTTAGTTTTCTTAGTTTGATCAATTTTAATATTCCCTCACATCCTCCTAGGCGAACTTCTCTCTTTTACCCGTCATCCTGTGTTCTTTGACGTTTGACCTGACTGATCCAATTACTATGTCATATAATTGCGCCGTCACACGCGATAGGCGCATTGACTTTTTCTCGGAGTCTCAAAAATATTTTATATAATTGGAGGAAATCCATTGATTTTTCTCTCATCTGCCGTAGCGGATTCTCGTTCATATAATGGGAGTTCTGATTCAAATGAGTGGATTCAATCACCAGGGGTTCATTTAATCCGGCATACTGACTGAAATTTGATTCAAAGACGAATGAAGTCTATTCATTCAATGGAGTTTTACCGTATTCTTCTTTCTAATGGATTAAATGTTTGCTTTCCAAAGATTATTAAATCTCTGACTCGTAACACATCTACAGCGTATTTAATTAGCGTCATGAATTCTGAATCGTTCTTTGATTTATTTTATTATCCTTTCTTAATTAGTTAAGTTCATTAAACTTCTTCTGCAAATCATGCATATCGTGTTTCTGTTCATTTTCATACGCGTTAGAATTCTAATATTATTAAGTAAAATGATTTCTGTCTAATTAAATTAAATTTCGTCGGTCAATGTGTAATTAATTCACAATCAACTCACTTCTTTTCTTCTAATTTGAATATGATATGATTTATATGTATGGAATATTAATTAAGGATTTGTTTTTTAATTTTATGAATAAATTTATCAATGAACCGAAAGATCGGATTTCAATAGAATTTTTTTCTTATTTTTCGTCAATATACGTCTTCTTTGCATATTCTGTGTATATTAAACGAATAATTTAAAACGAGAATTACGTTTTCTGTATATCCGCTATTTTGTACAATGAGATTCTCAAAAGACTGTAATTAACACTACCGGCGATTAAAACATAAAATCCAAAATTTCCATTAGAGACGTTGAAGACAAAAAAAAAATGGAGAAACTTATAATACAATAGTATACAAGCTTTTATTCATATATTTTACGAAAAGTTATTTAAATCTTTATAAATACACTTCTTCGTTCATAAAATGTCTAACAAAAATTATATAAATTGGTCATTTTGACCACTTCTAGTAATTCTAGCGTCAAATTCATCTCATTCGCCCGCTTGTTTTGCATTGAAAATATTTTTCAACGTTACAAACAGTCGAGCAGTCGAGAAAACAAACTTAGAACACGTGTCATTCGTACTCGAAGGAATTCTTCTGAATCAACCGATCCGATCGAGAAACAGAAGCAAACGAGAGAGAGAGAGAGAGAGAGAGAGAGAGAGAGAGAGAAAGAGAGCGCGTTGACCATAGGAGAGAATTGATCGCAAAAAGACTCTCGATGCGAGAGTTATTTAAAATGGTGATCGTACACGGGAAAGGAAAAAGAAAAAAATAAAAAAAAAAAGAACAGATGATCCCGGAGATACAGAGATCGAAAGAATATGCAGGTTCGCGTTTTCGTTCTACCTTTTCCCCACCCCCTGGCGTTTTTTTTTTTTTGCCCTCCCCGTTGCCTGATTGCCTGAAGCGCGAACGCGCATCGTGTATCGGATGTATTTCACGAGGGATGAATCGCGGCTCCTATGGAATTTGACATGGTTCCGCTCTTACTCCGAGAGCGAGACAGCGTGAGCTCGCGCCACTGCGGATGGACGAAACCGGCATTGGATGGCGCGATTGCAACTCCGCTAGGTGTACATCTATCGCAATATCCACGACGAGGCCGTGCACGCCTCGTTCATTGGAGAGGAGGCAGGGGGTGGCGGTGGCTTTGCTTGTCGCCCGTTGAGGAATGATGGCGAGCGTCGCGAGCCAACGAGGAACCAGTATAAATTAATGACAACGCCGGGGATAACATAAACCGAGAAAAATTGACTATGGAACATCGCTAACAGGCTAATTCCGCGCGCTGGCTAGCTGGGGAAGTTTGTTAAAAAATTGTTGTAAATGCGAGGGTCTGATGTGATAACGACGCGGACCGGGGAGAACACACGGCTTTCTCAGTGTTCCCGTTAATAAAATAAGTATGAGGGAGGAGGGCGGGGATTGTTCGCATCTCGACATGCGGCGCGGTGCCGATACCCTTCTATTTTCCGATATTTTCTCAACCAGAGGAAGGGAGAGGGTGGAAATGGTGAAAATCCGCCCGGTGAAACGTTCAGCGTTTCTCTGTTTGTTTCTCGGGTACGAGTCTCCCACGGGGTGCAGGAGAGAGAGAGAGAGAGAGAGGAGGAACGCGGTCGTTAATTAATAAAGCGAAGAGAAGAAGCCATTAGTCGGCAATTTGTTGAACTCAATATTCGTAAGGAGATTTAAAGTATACTACGAGCGAAGGAGAAGGATGATGAAACGAGGCGCTGGTTCGTTATACCCCTCCGATAGAAATACGGCATAATAACGAGCAGAACCGAAGACGAATACGTTAATCGATTGTTCGCGCTTGGACGGTGGAATAATCGCGATGCACGCCGGATGAGTGGAGCGGCAAAGAGGGGTGAAAAGGCCTGGAAAGAGGTAAACGACCAAGCTGGCGCGATGCGAAAGTATCGAGCCTCGTTATACATTTTGCGGTTTTGCCGCCAGTTTTCAAACGCAGCGAACGACCCGACGATAGATCTCCGCAGGATCAGGCCGAGCGAAACTAATTGCCGACGCGCGGACTAGCCTTTAACGAATTAAAGGCTGTCGGATGGAATCATCGAGAGGAATCGGCCGCGAGGAGAGTGGCCATCGAGCAACAAGAGAGAGAGAGAGAAAGAGAGAGAAAACGCGTGCAGTTCATTCGGAGGTAAATCGTGAACTACCGTGTGAAATTCGATGCAAACGTGTTTCGCGTCGCGATGCGCGGAAAACGGAACATGAACATCGAAGAAAGAAACGAAGATTGAGATGAGCAGAAAAATATCGTACAGACATCTGTTAAATATCGATTTAACGGATTACATGCTGATTATTAAGGTTTATTCTATTGGAATAAAGTTGAAACGAAATCAGAATTTCGTTTCTTTGGAATGGAGAAAGATCACTAATCGTAGTCGTTTATTGCAATTAAAAATCCAGGAGCTAATAATTGTTCCAAATAAATCATTTCGAATTTTTACACCGAGATGTTAACACGTTGATCAATAACACGAATAAATTTGTGTTTTCATACGTAAACGTTCAACACTCTGTTAATGAAATATCGAAGCAATAAACAGATGAAAGAAAAATTTTCAAAATAAGGATGTACAGATGTGTACCTTTCATGTCACATGATGTTACAAAGAGTTAAGTTCTAACGAGAGAAGTTAGCTTTTATTCTTCAGTTTAAGGATTTGTTAAACATTAAACTAGTTTCCGCCAAGTCAGTTCCCCCGAATTCGAAGAGAAATGGATTATCGTCGAAAATAATTGATGAAAATGCAAATTTTTCAGTCTGAAGAGATGATATTTTGATCGATTATAATAGTAAGAGAACTCTGCTTCTGTCTGTTCGTTGTCGTTAGCTAATGATTAACCCGAAGCGACATGCGCGAAGCTAGCACGATTAAACTGACAAAACGCAAACGATAAAGTAACGAAGTTGTTGAATTTCAAGTGAAGAACGACTTCCGAAGATTCGTGCGGGGGATTGTTCTGAATTTCGCGCGAGCTGCACGCTGCACGAGTTCGATGGTTGGAAATGCACCGTAGTCGCGTTGAATTTGCAGCCAGTCTATGCGGATTTTGAAAGGGAATGAAAAAGAGATGGCACGTAGGACTGAAATTGCGACTGACTCGTTGAAGTACGAAATATTTAACGAGACTGACTGTTCGCAATAACAAACGAGAATTTTTTTTTTTTTTAGCTAACAACACAGACAAATTGTTGTAAAATCCGCGACAAAGCGCGCTCGATTTTGAAACAAAAAAGAAAAAGATAAACGTTCTGATTCTTGGAAACCGACTTGTAAACGCGGGAAGCAATTTCGAGAGAATCGAGCAAGTTTGATCATCGTCTGGTGACTCTGTTCTTACGTACATAAAATTCTTACGAGAACGAAAAGCTGCGAGAGAACGCGAGGATGCGAAGACGGGCGCGCGCGAGTTGAAAGTCCGACCGGCCTCGGCTCTCTGTCGAATAGGATCCATCGCTTAACTTTCACGCGCTGGAAAACACGCGCGCGGCTGCGGATTGAGAGCGACAGCAAACGGGGGAGCAACAGACACACGGCAAGGGAATAGAGCAGCGCTAGTGGTAGAGCAGCACAGGTAGATAGAGATAGAGGGTTGATTGTGGATGAGGCAAGAGTGATGAGCCGTTGGCAAGGAAGGAGAGAGAGAGAGAGAGAGAGAGAGTACGAGTGGATTCGGTGCGCGCTGCAGCGCTGGCCAGGAATAAAGGGTGGCAGTAGTAGTGATATACTTTGGTCGGACATGCAATTAGTAGTGCTAGCGTGACTGCGGATCGGCAACCACCGGCGTACACCACGGGGAATGGCGCGAGGGAGAGATCGCGTACACTCTGGCCACGATACTGTCTCGACCTCGTTTCGGCCGGCAACGAGCTTCGAATTCCTTCCTCCAGATAGTTTCTTCTCGCTGGTTTAGCATCGTGATTGCTAATCAGTGATCATCGATTCGGCGACAGAATCGTCGCGTTGTAATTGATGAGTACATCGATGAGTAAAGAGAAATTACTGCTTGCAAGATGTATATCAAGGCAATAGAATTTTCTGTTGTTATATAATCGTAACTGTTGGATGCAAGAAAGACTTTGCCGACAAAAGCGAAGTCTTTGAAATGTTTAAAAGTGAGATTCACTTCTTACTTACGTACAATATAATAAAGTTGTTTCAAGATATAACGTTCTATATTGTCAAGTTCAACAATTTGAACGAATTCAACAACGAAAAGATATTTGCCAAGGTACTTTTAACTTTGACTCCCATAATCCTGTGAATCCGCGTGAAATTTCTGAAACTTTCGACGATCCGCTCAACGTTTATCCACTTCACTATAAATTGCTTTTCCTCTTTTTTTATTTCATTTCGTTTATTTATTTATTTATTTTTTCATTATATGACGTGTAAGGTCGACGACGATAATTCACGCCAAGCTCTGATAAAACTGGCAAACGCCAGAGGCGCCTAATAGTATTCCACTATAATTTATAATAGAATAGCCACGGCCCCGCAGCCAGACGGCCAAACAAGCCAGGAAATATGGCGGGGCCATTAAAAGCTAACGATTAATTAAACACGAAATAAATATTTGATCAACAAATTACGGCGATATTAATCTCCGTTTTGTGCGTGCCGGCCGTTTTGTGCGCATTATGCGCGTCGTCCCCTTTCGCATTCGTTCGTTCGCTCGCTCGTTCGCCTCCGCTGATTGTTCGTTGGCGAATTTGCGGGCAACGCGATCAATTCCTTCTTTCACCGAAAATATTGCGCCGTGGGTGGCATGCGGTCGACGTTACACTAAAAACACGGGGAAATCGTGTGCAGAAACTTTTGAACAACAGACCGATTCGTAGAAACGTTACGTTGTCCATTTTCGCGTCGCGATCGTAGTAGTCGACCAGTATAATTGCTCACGAAAATAGTTGCCTACTTGCAGGAATTTCACGGGTATGTATGAAACATTTTGTGCGAAGTTGTAGTAACACTGTGACGAGATCTGGGTATTGCAATTCTATTGGTCAAGTTTGCAACAAATCTGAAACCATACACGGAAACCACAAGAAAAGAATACATTTTTAAAAAATATATTTTCTAAAGAAAAACATATAATTTTTTATCTTCTGAAAAATAATAACAGTGTAATTTTATATCTTTGTATTTTTGTATTGAAAGGGATTGAAAAACAAAGAAGAAAATTTGTTCCGCGAGATCAGTAGAACTATGTATTTAAATAATCAATTATACATTATACGTCTTTGTATTGGGATCATTTTTGTTTATTTATGCTTAATCTTTTGTCTCAGTCCGCTACCTAAATAGTCTAGGACAGATTCCATTTTCATGCTCACGGATGTTCATCTTTCAGAGACTTTTACCAAGGAACTGTCGAATATTCAATTACAATATAAAGTTCACTTGTTTCATCTTCAAATCATCTAATGAAACCAATCAACAGCTATAGTAATTTTTCACCAAATATAAATAAAAATATATGTATAATTTGTGGTGAACCTTCGAATTTGTAAATTACATCATAATCGTGTTGACCATCTCTTATTGTAATATTAATTTTATACAATATAACGTACATAAAATGCACGGTTCAAATACTTTCACAACATGCGAGTATTTATTTTTCAATTACTCTTCTCGCGCTCAGTCGTTATTAATCGCTCATCGATCGCCTCCCCCCTCCTCCTCCTCCAGGCGCATAAGATTTTCGACAAATTTCACGCTACATTTACTCCGATGGATCGCGATCGAAGTTTCTTCAGCGGGAGAGTGTACATCGGTGGACGCTTCTCGGAACAAGTTGAACGTGCGCGCGTACTTCCGGACTATAAACGACTCGCCCGAAACCCCCCGACGACACGAAGTATGATGTATCGCGGCTAATTTCAGCGCTCGCTTGTCCGATATCGACAAGAGCGGCGGCGTTCGATTTTTCTTTTCTTTTTTTTTTTTTTTTTTGCAAAATATACGTGCACACCTTTTGTTATCCGTTCGATTTACGCGCCGGTGTTAAGTGGGAAAGTTTGTTTAGCGAGAGTTCATACAAAAACGAGCGGGATAACCGAAGGTAATTGGCTGTGCCCCCGGTGTTTCCGTGCGTTCACCTTCTCCTTATTTGCGGTTTCGTACACGCGAGTGTACTCCCTCCCTCCCTCCTCTTTCTACCCTGTGCAACTGTGGTGGTAGCAAGTATCGGGAAAGCAAACACGTGACACGAATCAAGTCGATCAACATGCCAGCGTGATACGCCGATTATAAAGGTCCGGTGAATTTTCACTATAATGTTGCTCGCTCGGTTTATTACACTTTTAGAAATATTCGTGGCGCTGCGTTCTCGCCGTAGGGCTTTCTTAAGCCATGTTCGCTGCGGATGACGTCAATTGCACGGTATTGCTTGCATCAGTGTGCGTTACGGTGCGGTACATTAATTAAAAATATTAGAATTCTCGATGAGCTCGACTCGTCGAAAACAATTGTGTCGAATATTTCTGAATAAAGATTTATTTCCGAAGTAAAATGAAAAGATGTTTGCAGTGTCGCGAATCGATGTGATACCGCGAATCTTCGAATGTTATGCATCTTCGTTTCGATGAGGTGACACCGCGAATTGAGTGGCAGATTGATTACCCTGGCGCGATTACTAATGAAGTGTATTCGGATTAATTAGGACAACTGTAAATTTAACGATACGGATTTTTGGTGCGTGAGTGTTAAAGAACTCTGCGTCAGAGAACTCTGAAGCGGAAATTGTAGCAGACTTGCTTGGTGACGGTTGTATTTTTTCAGTAATATCAGTGCATTCAACACGTTTATTGTTATTCGTCACATGGTCACTTGTGATGGAAATTTTTTCAGAATGATTAAAAGAAGGAAAATAAACTTCATGAAGTGAAAGGTTCCCGTTCGTCTAATGCGAGTGACTCGCAAATTAGGCAATGTTGTCAGATAAAAAGTACTGAATATTTTACGGTGTGGTATATTTCAATATTTAAATACTCTACACTAGAGTTTCAATATGTAAAACTCTTGTTACTGCTACAATAAAGACATCGATTCAAAGTAGAAATGGGAATTTCGACTATTTTTGATCTCTCAAATTTGAGACTAAATTTGGTATCAGTTGTATATGGATCAGTGTATTAATAGAGATTTCTCCAATTCTTCAGTGACAGAAACTCAGCTTAACGTGATAAGCTAAAAATAGTAATTACACTCTAAAAAGAGACGACTCTTTGCGGTACTGTTTGTTTCTTCACGGTAGATTTTTATCCTGCGTACATCAGTTCGTACTTCCACTGAAACTATTATCAATCCAAGCATTCGTATTTTAGGCTAATGAATAATTAAATCGTTTCAAGATAATTATTCGGCAAAATATAAGCCACTTTCAAGACACGGCAAAGGTGTCGAGCGTGTCATCGTTCACGACTCGGTCTTCGAAACTTTAGAACGAGAATTGAACGACAACTGAACGGATATGCATGCAGAGGCGAGTCCGCACGTTCAGCCGCGTAACGTCACAGCGAAAATCAACCGCAGAGTTCCACGAACGTTACTCCGGTGAAAAATACCGCATGCAGACACGTCACAGAGAGCTGCGAGTCACTCTATCATGATTAGTCTCCATCGTTCCCCCAAAGGGATGCTTCGCGTTAGTTTCAGTTCAAAGTAAGGCGATAGCTGATTAATACGCGACGTATAATTAATCCTAGCTTCCATTAGCGAAGACTTGGATTCGCCTGGATCTAGCTCTCTCCCTCTAATTCTCTCTCTCTCTCTTTCTCTCTGCAGTTTCCCTATTTTCATGTCAGCAGTCTGTGCTACCGAGGATATGTGATTATCGGGCCAACCAAGAATTTTCCCCCGCTAAAACGATTTCGTGCCCACTATCGTGTCGTCGCGAGTTCTCCAGTTGCTTTTTAACCTAGCGTTACTTTCCTCCCCTCGTGCTCGTATCGCGATCGCGTTCGGCCGCAAGGAGGATCGATTTCTGTCAGAATCGAGGTCTGCACCCGGGGCCGGGGAATAAAATTTTCAACGGCCGCTTCGGCTGCTCGACTTTCGCAACACGTCTCCGGCCAAAGACGAATTTTCGCTTCGTGAATTCCAATCGTCCAATTCGGCAAAAGTATTTTCGATGGGTGAAGGGGTGGTATTACGACCCCCTGCTGGTAATTCGGGGCCCCTTCCCGCTTGAGTTTCACGTCCCTTTCACGGGCTGACGGCAAGGTAGAAGTGAAATTTTGGTTGAAACAACGACAGCCATCGTTTTCAGAAAAATAAAAAAAACTGACGTGTACACGCAACTGTTGGTTGAAATTGGAGAAATGTATGATTCAATATTTATTTTTTTTTTTTTATCTATATTTTACTATTTTTCTCTTTCTGCGTAAGAAAGTATTAGAGTAAAAATCTCAACTTGTCGTGTGAAAAAAAAAAGAAGAATAAACACAAAGATTGTTCTTGTATTTGAAATTGTAAATTTTTCAAAATTAAAATTATATTTCAAGCTAGTTATTCTTTATACTTTTCTAATATATTATTGTATTTCCAAAAAAATGACTTTATTTTGAGTCTTTTTTTTCTTCCCCTAACAAAAGAAAGACAGCCTCTTAGTTGCTTTGGTTATTTTTATGACCAAGATCGATCTTGTATACAAAACTAAGTTCCATATTTGAAAGTAATGAGTCTTCACTTATCACATCGAATTATTACCTATTTATCTTATTGAATTACAGTTTAAATAATCTTTATCTCTTAACATATTCCTGAATTTTGTAATTCTAAATTTTTTTATCATTCTTTCCTCTTTGTCAATTTTTCCCCCCAGAATTATTTGCTTTGTCGGGAATAATCGAAATGGAATCTATTCCAGTTGCAAAGGTGTCGCTCGCGTTCAGCGATTTTGCTTTTTCCGCGATCTTATCAGAAACAAAAGGAGAACCGTATTTATCGTCGTGATCGATACGAGCCGTGCCACCACGTCGTCGTCGCGTTGAGCCGCGAAATCTCTCCGTTGAATAAGGATCCAGATCGAAGGAAGAATGGCGGAAGATAACAGCGACGGAATCGTTTAAAGTTAATTAATGGCGCGGTATCTGGGAGATCGCATCGAGCAACAATGTGTCTGGGAGGGAAGACGATCGCGAACCAGCGTGCTGGAAAGAAAGCACAATTTACAATGAAAGTATAATAAAAGTCTGTGGACAAAGGGCGTGCATCGGGCTCCGCTTTTCGGCCTCTCCGCGAATGTTCGTTTAAGCTTCTTAGCGGAGATTTACACGGATCTTTTATCTAGCCATCGTTCACGTCATCGTGACGTGTTTATCGCGCGAATATCCGAGCTAGGTTCGATCTCGAAGATTCGTTTAACCTTCGTCCGCCCATCGTGTCAGTTTTGACGCATTTTTGTCATAAAATTTCACATTATACAAGTATTTACAATATATTATATAGTATTTCTAATCTTTAACATGTAACAATTTTGATAACAAAATGTGCAGTCAAACTTGCAAATAACATTCGCAGTCAACGCGTTGTTTTTCTAATTATTATTATACCATAATTATACTTTTGACTTTTGGAACATAATTGAAACAAATGATCATAAAGACAAAAGTATAATAGAAGAAATAAAATTGATTTATGCGAGAGTAAGGTTTGTGTGAATCTTAGCTTTAACGAAAAGAGAAAGATACAAGGGCTTGTAGTTGAACAAACATTTTGTACGATATTACTCATATTTCTGTAATTGTGCTTATTTCGTTGCGAAATATCGACGAAATTGCTGTTTCGCTTACATTGCGCGTCGAAAAAAATTTGCACAGCCGAGGTCGCACGTATTTTTCTGGCAAACTTGTTTTGCCTGAGCGCGAGTTCAATTGCTGTTAATTCGTCCATTGGGGAGAGTCTTTCCAAAATTTGCCGGCCTCGAGCGTATTAACGAAATTAGCGAGCTGCGAAAGCGGAATCAAATTTCGTCGCAGGTGAAATGGGAACGACGTGGCGCGAGCTGCGAGACGCTTCGAAAAGTAGCTTGGCTAACTGCTTATATAAAGCTTATTTTAACGAGAAATCAGCATCGAGTTCTCCAGCAGCCAGCGTCCCAGTCGGAAAAATATTGTCGCCATACTAATTACTCGTTTCAACCATCGTTAAGTGCAATTAAGCGTATCGTGCTCGTTAAAAGTGCGATTCGTATCGGTAACCTCTTGCCAACTGTGAAACAAATTCGTCTCATCTGCCGTAGCGTCGACTTCTGTCTGGAAGTCCCTCGATACGACGAGAAGGGTTCCTCTTGCTCAATGGTGAATATCTTTGAGGAGAAAATTTCAAAACAAGGCACGCGATCCAGCTTTCGTTTCTTTCGAAGCAGTTGGACCGAAACGCGACTGGTTTCTTTTCTTCACTTTTCTTCGTCTTCTTTTTTCCTTCTCCGAGGAAAAGTATTATTCGCGATAATAGGCAACGACGTCGAAACGAAGTCAGGAAAGCGGAGAGACGCGGTCACGCGAGTGCGTGTCGTCTCGCTTGATTCGGCCGTTTGCCTTTGGCAGTACGCGCAGCAATCGCGGCGATAACATCGTTTAGAAATGATTTCGATCTTTGCTCGTTGCACCTTTGCCGCGAACGAAAGGCACGCGACGATGTTCGATTCGATCAATGTTAAGCCTGATTCGCACCAGTCGCCAGATCACGATCTCTTCTTTACATAAGCTTCTTAAAATTTTGCTTTCCTTCGCCGTTCCTTATATAAAGCATCGAATATTACGATTAAATGACAAAGAATTCTAGAATTTCGTGAATTTTCGTTGCTTAATTTTAAACGTTCGATAAAATGTTCAATAAAACGACACGATTGAAAATCGTGCAACAAGAGATTGTTAAGAGATCGATGTAAAGGGAAAACTTCTTCAAAATCTAATCAGGAACATTGTACGTCTAGTCATGGAGAATTTTTTCAGCGATTCTGGAGACGATTTAAATTTTCGATAACTTTACTTCTCTACAGTATCATTAGCTTCTTATCTGCTGAAGAAATTCACGATTAGCAAAGTAGAGGTCTCACGCTGTAAAATGAGGCGAACTATATAGTTGTACGAATTTTGTTTCTTGAACTGTAAACTATTGATAATTTTTCATCGAGTGTGCGACTACTTTTGTCCATTTCACGTGTCTCAACTGTGAATTTCGCTTCGTTCTCGCGAATTCGCTCTTCGACAACCATCAGTCAACAAATTCGCTCATCAAGAACGAGGATAACATGTATAAACAATCTGGTATAATTAATCGCGAGATAAATCGCATTAAATGGTACACGACGGGGTAAACGAGGTGAATCCGATTTAAGCGACGGGAGAGAGAGAGAGAGAGAGAACTCTCAAACATGTTCCATTCTTTGGCAGCTGGCACGATAAATGAAACGGAAAGAAAATGAACTCTGATATGCGTTCTGAAGTGAACGCAGTCTCACGAATGAGTGTACGTATCGCGATACCAACTATTTTTTAATAGCGATATTGCATTCTCTTCAATTAGTCCCTGCCACGAATTAAAATGTAAGTGGTCGCGGGAAGAAGGGCAGCAAAATACGGGGAAAAGAATGAAACTTAGAGTTGCCACGTCCTTCACGTGAGGATTACGCTCATTTGGAACGAAGGCAAATTCGATCAGTGATTTGCCACGATGCGACGATCTGAAGTGTTAATCGGTCGCATCGAATCAATTTTTTAAGAATTTGCTAGGCGACGTATCGCGACACCGGCTATTCTCTGCTGAGCGAGCGATATTACATTCTCTTCAATTAGTCACTGCGACGAATTGAAATGGAAGTGGTCGCGGAAATAAATGCAATGCTCAAAGAACGGGAAAAAAGCGCCGTGAAACTCGGAGATGGAGTGGTGAAGAGGATGACAGGTCGCGTTATTACCTTCTTCACGTTCATTTGGAACGGGTAAATGTGATTCGATCAGTGATTAACATTTTTATTCGCTGACTCGTATTCTACGTTCGTGATTTGCGATAACGCGACGATCTAAAGTGTTAATCGGTCGCATCGAACGCGCAGCCAATTTTTTAGAAATTTAGTGGCCGTATCTTACGAAGACGCGATAAGTTTGCGTAGGAGACAAGAATAGATAGTACGCGATAGATACAGAAATAAGGCTTTATCGTGATACAATGAACCAAAAATTCTTGTCGACTGACTTGTACTCTACGTTTGTGATTCTTGATGAGTCTCAATATATAATCTAACGTGTGAGCAATTTATTAGGAATTTATTGATCAATTATTTGCTGACAATAGTTAAATCTCATGCACGAATAGAAAAGTAAAGCAGAGATTGCTGCATTATTGAACAAACTTCGTTGCTTTGTATATTTTTTGGAAAATTTGAAACGGCTTTAAAAATCTGTAATACATGTTAAGATACATAAGAGATATATTTAGTATTATTTAATTTTCAATTACATTAGATTGTTATTCCTGAAATAATTACACGCTGGTACTTACACTAAAGCAACTACTTACACCAATGAATATTTTCGTCGATGACGAGAGAAAGTTATCCTTTCGTGCATTGTTGTTCCCAGAATCTCAATTATAAATACTCACCTTCTTTATAATGTTTCGTTCATATTCGTCATATCAATAATCTCTTATCATACGTTCATGATTCACAATCAAAGTGTACAATGTAATGTATTTAATACTCGAATATAAACCAGTCATAATTTCGGAAAATCTTTCAATTCCTTGATTTCTTTTAAACATAAATAGCAAAATATAATATTGAATCAGCAAGAGTGAAGTTTGAAAATATTCAGCTGCATTGAGATTGCATTAGATTAATCACACCTTGCTGCCATTTGAATGATAATCCTACGTAAATGTAATTTCATTTTTAACCGCTTATGTTGAAGTTCACGAATGTTACGTAACAAGTGTGATTTTCTTTTTGTTACAGGTAACTATTGGATCACGATTGTTTCACGCTTCGGAGGAAGTGTATAATTCTTCCCTCTACGCAACATACACAGTCGAAGGCCCCCTTTGCAGATAATTATCTTCATTTTATTTTAATACGACACTGATAATTCATGGCGTGTGTCTACAGCTTCCGATCGTTGAATTAGGAATAGTCCAATTTTCAACGAACGCTTTGCATGTTCGTAATAAAATTGGAGAGAGATTGAAATTTTAATTCAATTAATTTTATTTGATTTAATAATTCATCTAATTATTAAAATATCACGTACGTACGTATTAATAATTTGTATGTGATTGCACGTGATGTATAAATTATTGTTTATTACTGCTGACAATGAGTGTTGCGAGTGTAATAATATTATTATAATCGGCAAGTAATTGAACATCGAGTGAATGTTTATGCCCGAATATCGACACATAACAGAGTTTTATGCTGGATTTTTAAAAATCTGTTATTGTACATTAAAAATGAGAAAAATTGAAAAGAAGAAGTAAGCATGATAAAATAGTAGAAGTACACATGATACAAGGTATCATATATTACAGGAATGACACATTCTATAATGAAAGTAAACTACTAAGTGTTACGTGTACACTCGATAGCATAATTTGTATAAACTGCAGTAATTAATCAAATTTGTTATTCAATTGCACTCGAGATCCTTCAACCATACGAAAAATTTGAAAGATATTTAGTGATCTTTATTCAATGGGTTGTGAAACGCAATCTTCCGAATTTCGAACAAGTGTTGCCAATTTTTTTTTTTTTTTCACTGATTCACCAATCGATAGCGATCCTCTCGGTTAATCTGTCAGCGCAGGTTGCGTTGCTCGTGTATGAAGAAGTTCGCGAAGGGGATGACGCGCGGCCACAAAAATAAAGCGGACAGAGGTTGCTCTAATTGCGCACATTCTCGACTAGGTATGTCAGCGGCGATAAAGCCGATCGACGGCAGCTCTTTGACGGATTATCGAAAATCGATTTGCCCTGTAGCCAATTAACCACCAAGTCATTACCGGCCGTAATTATGCCGATACTGATCTCGAAACGCGTTTCAATTGATAATAATAACGATAATGGTTGTGTAGAACTCGAATGGCCTCGAAAGTGGATCGTTCGCTCGGTTGTCGCTACTGTCGCGCAGAGTTACCGTCCTTGCCGCTGTAACCATCGCCCCCGTCCAATCTTCACTACCAACGACCGTGTTATTTCTCGCTTGAAAAATGCATGCAATAACGCGGCTAATTTTCTGCACACGTTGATTACGCCAACGAAATACGTGGCTCGAAACGCGAGGTTGTATCATGATTCTGGCGGATTCTTTCGCTTTTTTCCCCCCTGCGGATCATAGGTCAAAAATCCGTAGATGGTTATTATAGTCATTGGTTATTACGATTGGCTCTGTGGTAATGTCATTGTGGCGTGTCAAATGATTATCATCGGTCAATGTACGCGAATGAACAAACCGTGGATGTTCGTACAATTGTTGGGAATTTAACACTAGAACTAGGAATTGAGAAGAATGGTCAAAATGGCCAATTTTTTTCGTAGGGAATTTTACGGAAATTTCTTTGTGGCAGATTCTGTGGAAATTCAACAAATATACGACGGTGATCTGAATTATTTATTGACAGAAATATAGATAACAGTTTGTGTTGTGCATTCCATTGTTTAATTCCTTCAATATCTCTGAAGCAAGTTTTATACCTTAGTGTTCTAGCGTTGGAATTACAAAGTTCACACAATGTGCAAATATTTATAAAATATCAAAAGTGTAGTGGTCGTTATAATGCTTAATGGACAAAATAAATTTCCCTTTACACTCCGAGATTTTTAATTAATTGCATAAACGTCCGTAGTCTACCAATAAATTTAAATACATGTGTTTAGCTACTTTCTTAGCTTTCAATCATTCTTTTATACGTACATAATATATTTTGACATTTCGTTAGCGTTGCATTGGTAAAATTTGGAACCAAATCAGCAAATGTATACAGGAGTTTACATTTGATATGACTTGATGATATACCGCTATATACTTTTATAATCTCTGCGAAGTATTTGTATTAAATATTTCACAAATTTGTAGAATTTTCGAAAATCTTACAGATATGACATATCGGAATGTCACAGAAATTTCTAAGCGAATTTTTAGAAATCACATTTTACAAATTCTTCACGGCCTTAGAATGTTGAGATGAAAGTTTCCTCCAGAAAATCAAGGTTGTCGTAGTCAAACTGTCGTCAATACGTTTCCTGTCTTCTGCCCCTATTAACCTCGAGGGTTGAAAGCAGCCGTCGCGATTGTTTATAAAAAGACGTATCGTTAGCCGTGTGCATAATTCGCTCGACGTTGGAGCGAGTATAAGGAAGCACCGAGCATGAGGAGGTGGTAGAGGAGGAGCACAAACGAAGGAAGGAAAAAACGAAAAAGAGAGAGAAGAAAAAAAATTGGCACGTTAATGACGAAGAGAATGGCTCGTTTGGGGCAAGAAATGGAGCGGGAGGGGTTTAGAGAGAGGGGAGGGGGCGTAGGGGATGGAGGTTACGCCGAGCGGAAGGAAAGTAAAGTTACCGAGGGGCGTACGCCTTTCGTTATATATGGAACGATGAGAAAAGTGGGTCGTTCGCAGCGGCGCTTATCGTTCGTAGTTAGTGGCTTGGAAACGATGCCGGTTTTTTTTTTTTCACCGATCCCTTCTCTCTGCCTGGCATCGCCGCGTCGTCGTCGTCGTCGTCGTCGTCGTTCGTCCGTTGGTCCAATTATATTGCTTAACAGCAGTTTCGCGGACGGACAGGTCTCGCAGAAACAAAAAAGGGGGGAGGATGCGTGCAGCCGTCGGGACAGAGGATTGATGAACGAAAATCGCTGGAGAGAAACTCGATCGCAGTGGTCATCGTTATTGCGAAAGTTTGCGCGAAAAGTAGCTCGCGACGAAACATAACAATGGCCTTTCGAATAATTTTCCCAGCGGCCGTTTTACGTTTCGGTAATTAGCGCCTGAACATTGCAGATCAGTTATTGAGCACTCTTCGCGGCCGCCGCAATTTTACGATCTCTGGTACCGCGCCGCTAGCCGTGTTTTTTCGAACGTTAATAACGAGCGCGAGGTTAATGCATCGGAGGCCGGCTGCGTTTCGATCTCGATATAATGTCATTTAAAATCGAGATCCAGATCGAGGCGAGTCGATGGAAAAAGCGAAAGGGAGAGAGAAAGATAAATATAGAAACGCGAAATCACGGAATTCTCGAGCAATCATCGTGAAATTGTCGTGTTTTCACAGAGGAACGCGCGGGGAACAGAACCCGAGCCAGTGACACCGATCGCGCAATACGTGCAAATATTGTCGCGCTTCGTAAATCGCAAAAACTGACGACGCTCGTCAACCGGGGAATTTATGTATCGCGTGGTTCCGTCGCGGTGACTAGCCATGTGTGCGTCTGCCACCCCCGCGTCGCTCGCCGCCCTCCCACTGGTTCTCCCGTTTCCATCCCCTTTCTTCCGTGATATCAGTCTCCGGTTTCGCGTAGATGCACATGTGCGTCATCATCCTTTTCTTCGTCCTCTGTCGTCTGTCGTCCTTTGTCACCCTCATCGTTGGTCGTCTCTCGTTCCCTCTTCTCGCTCTCTCCTCTGTTTGGCGTTACTCGCTTTTTCAGTCGGTTCGTGGACACACCCCGTGAAGGGAACTCGGAGGGAAGGAGGGGGACAAGAAGCTCCCCAATTCGCGTGTTCGTGCCTGCGCGTCACAGATTGCAATTGCATTAAGCTGCAATTTCGTCGTGCAAAAAATACGCTGTTCTGCTTGAGCAAATACGCGGGCACACACCGCGCCGGCCGGTGTCTATTAATTTCGCATTGAAACTGTATAGCAGCACGCCCGAAATCATTCTCTTCGACGTGTCGCTTATTATTATTCTCCCTCTCGATTTTCCTTCGCGTCCACTCCGTTTTCAATTCTGTTCCTTTTTTTTTTTTTTTTTTTTTTATCTTTATTCATTATTTTTTTTCTCCGTCGTGATGATAGAAATGTTATTGTTTATTATCATTATTGTTTATTTTTCGATGGAAGGAGAGAATATGCTTTAAAAAAAAGCGAGGATATAAAACGAAATAGGAAAAGAGAAAACATTTTGATAAGATATTGATAGAACGTGATACAATGTCAATTACATGAATCGTCGATCCTTGTGTAATATGTCCATGTTTTTATATGTACCGATTAAGCTATGGTCGCTGTTAAATGTCATAACAAATATTTTGTTTTAATTTTCCATAAATTTCAAAAGTCCAATAAAATATTAGACAAAATTTATGAAACTATTGAAAAACTGTTGAAAAACGCTGTATCGCCATAAAAGGAGTCAACATTATTTCCATTTGCATTAATAATGCAAAAATAGTAATATAGAAAGAATATAAAATGAAAAATTATGATAGAACGGGCCGGATGGGGATTCTGCGTACGAAAGTAGGTCAAAAAAGGAAAAAATAACGTTTTTTCATTTAAGGCTTTGTTTTCGATAAAATGGGATTTGAAAATTTGTCAAATTTAAATTTGGCTAATTCCGGACCGAGGACATTCTACGTTTAAAAAACTGAGTAAAAAATGTCTCGGTGAAATTTTTCTATTTGTTTCCGAAAAATTCGATTCAATCGCGTGTATCAAACTAATTCATAACTACAAATATTAAACTCTATTTTCTCAAAAAAAAGAGGAAAAAAAACGAGATATTAAATAAAAGAATTTCATTCTGCACTTTTCAACTATTTTTGCACGCGGAATAACCTTCTGCCTGGAATTAGTTAATATAGTAATTCACGAAAATATTTGAATACTTGTCATAAAACAATTTGAATATGTTACATAAAACATTTTGAAATTTCATTAACACTATAACGAGATACACTTTATCTTGTTTGTATTGGTAAAATCGGAAATTAATCTCAATTGCAAAATATTTATTGTATTTATCGCAACACGTAATATAAATAGCCATCTGAGTCATATAATAAATATTCAAGCTGAATATTGAAGCTCTTATACACGTTCTCCGCGAAATATACATTTGTATTAAACGTCTTGCAATTTCAATATATTTCCAAATTTGTTTCAAATAATATAACCTCTGATGATATATAATGATAATCTTCGGGTCTCACTACAACGTTAATAAAATTTCTTTAAAAAAATGTCAACGCATAATACATTCATAAAAAATTCTTACAAGTGTATAAATACGTTCGTGAGAAACTGTGCCAATGCTAATGTCATCTCCTTTTGTTATTCTTTCTCGTCGAACCATGATTTTGGTAGACTGTGTGAGAACAAGGCCATCGCAAGGTATTCGCGGTTCTCATATGCCCGTTTTCAGCCGTCCAGTCCTTTTGTAATTCTTTTTGCGGGACAGAATTTCTGTCCTGAAAAAAAGGTTCGTCCTCCGGTCAGGAGATTTTAACGTAGGAAGCATAAATTATGAGCAGCCGGGTTCTTTGGCGAACCTTCGGTGAATGGTACATACGCGGAAGGAAAATTTGAACAAAGAAGGTTTTTGAGAAACACGAGGGGTCTTTGAGGCTCACCTTCTATAAAGAGCTTTTCACGAATTTTCTCTGTCACTTTGCTATCCGCCAATGCTTTTTGATAGGCCGATTTGAATACAGTTAATAACTGAACGCGTTAGCTAGATCGCTCTCAAACCTCGTACATAGGTACTGCTGTCCACAAGCATCCAAGTATTTTAGCTTGAAATACTTTGGTTAATTTAAATGATATTGATTCATTAGTAAAATGATTTTCGAGTTCCCTTCTTATGGCTTGTTTATATAAAAATCATTTTTCGGGAACTTTAACCAATAAACGAATCAGTGTAACTACAAAATGTTTTCTATCTTTATTTTTCTTTCAGCATTTTTCAGTAACTTGGATGAAAAGTTGCTCGTGAAAGTATTGGAGCACTTTTCAAAAATCTTTTGACGTTTTATTATTAATACCGCATAATTAGACCGAATTGATGAAGTTTGAAAATATGTACAAACAGGGTGACTAAATTATTTAATCAACCGCGAATCATTGCATCGATAACCTTTAGTATTCACTTTTTACATTATACGCACAATTTCTTACAATACACGCGTGTTTTTTACACGCACACACATCTTGAAAAATTCAAAGTTTCAAATTTGATCGAAACTTTCAAATATTTTACGTAACACGTGCAAAGTGTTCCTACGATAAATATTCAAATACTTTCACCAGCCGCTGCATGTGGACTGATACTACATATCGAACGAAATTCAAACAAAATGGGTTATATATATATAGGTTCACTATTGTGAGCAAACGAGTATATGGAGGATTTCGAAACGGTCTCTCGAGAAGGGAAGAAATTTTATATCGCTCGCGGTTAATTCTACCGATTTCACTTCGGCACTTCGTCGGTCAAGGACTGACGGGCTTCTTTTACCAGCATCCCCCTGGAGCTGCGAGGGATGGAATGGCGAGCAAGCTTTATTTATTTTGTCAACATTCGAACCCCTCGCGAAAGCTACAGAGGGACCCTGGTCACAAATTGGGGCAAACAGTCTTCGTCGTTGAACAAATCGGTTCCATGAAGGTAGCACGATTCGAAACTCTGCCACGTCTTTCGTCTTTGCCCGCCTTCGTCAAGTATTACTTTTAAGTTCAGATGGCATTTTTCGTCTTAATCAGACTTTGGCTAAAATATAATAATTAATATGAATTGATTGAAATGTCATTTTCTTCTACTGGAAATGTTTATTAAATAGGAGTATTTATTCTATCCAGTTGCTTACTAAAAATATTCGAATATCTATAG
Source organism: Heterotrigona itama (assembly GCA_903986555.1). Taxonomy (NCBI): domain Eukaryota; kingdom Metazoa; phylum Arthropoda; class Insecta; order Hymenoptera; family Apidae; genus Heterotrigona; species Heterotrigona itama. Next base: position 329,407 of record CAJDYZ010000594.1, read on the forward strand.
GAATTTCTCGTGAAAATGTTATGCGTTGTGTGAAACTTTATTCTGACACTTTATTGTTGACCGTAATTATATTAATCAAATTTGAAATTAATATACTGTCTGCCAGGGTCTTCGTAAAAGCTTCTGGCATATTTAAAATATTAAAAATATTTAAGATAAAAGAATAGAAGGATTTATAGATTTTAATGAATAAATTAGTTAGATTTAAATCAGATAATGTTTTTTTATCTTGATATTTAATGTTTATATCGAGGAATATAGCGAATAAAATTTATTCCGATTACAATCGCAATAATCCTAATATCACATTCTTCGATGTGCACGTGGTGATTGTATAGGCTCCGTGGATTTTCCAGAATTATAACTACAAAATATTTAAAAATCCTTGCTCTTTTTGTAAATTATTTGTAATTTGACAAATGATTTTTCTGTATACTGATGGTATATAAACTCTTCCATGATTGTTGTCCACGATGAAAAGGATACAACTCAAAAAACGCGATACTATGAAAATGGAGACATGTTTCAAATCTTATTTATTTATAATTATAAACATATGATTTAAATATATATAATTGTAATTATCATTGTAACGTTTATCGTATTAAACTTATCAATTTGTTTACAACTATGCTCGTTTTAAGCGTACTTCTGTAAACGCATTTTATTACCCTCGTGAATAAAGGCGTGTTAATAAGATAAAAAAGAAAGCGTATCATTTGAAATTGCGCTGTTTCTTTGAGTCACAAAATAATGTCTAATTACGTTCAAAAGCTGTTTTCCCCGTGGTGAGCATGCCTTTTCGAGTTTTATCATTTTCGTTGCTAGTGCGCGATACGCACAGTGCACTGTCTACGTTTCACTGTTCGTTCCACTGTGCCACTGTTGGCACTGTTTCTTTACACTCTCGACGGCTCTGTTTCGTCGTTTTCAGTCGAATATAGTACAGTTGCGCGTAATCGTTCCCTTTGAATTTTTCAACAAACAAACAGTTTGCAACCGGGATGGAATTCAGTAATCATTTTTCGGAAAGAACAGCGTGACCGATGGTCGCCCATCATTCCGAATTCTGAACAATTTCTCCCCCGTGCGCATTATCGTCGCTCGGTTTCAGTTCCCAGTCCAGACGAGAGGATATTTGCAAAGATTTCTAAAACAATTGTCACCTCCGATTCGATCGAAATTTTCAGACAGCTTCGTTTTAAGAGAAAAGGTTGCTCGAGAGGTAGATCGATCGTTCAAAGCCGATTAATTAATCAAACAGACAGTTAGAAAAATTAAACAAGACCGAGAGGTATATCTCGCGGAAAGAAAGAAAGAAAGAAAGAAAGGGAAGTGGTTTCGATATCGTGGACGATCTATTGTCAACGATTGCATTCGGGATAAAGCACGAATTGTTTTTCTTCTTAAGTGGCTATTCGTGGCGTGAAATTCTCTTGAAAACGGTAACACTTTTAAGGGAGAAGAACAGGGGGAGAAGACGATCATTCCGAATGTATTTTGCAAACAACAAGCACAGTCGTTTCTTGTTAAGGGAGCCATAACCGAGTGAATTAAGCCGAAGCTTTCCCGCTTGTGCTTCTCGTGCTTACAATTAGTAATATTTACAAAGGGAATTATTCGTAGACGAATTCGCGCGCTCTACCATCGCATTAATTCCGACTTGGCTATCATAACTGGCTTTATGTTTGTCTTATCCACTTCATGCTGTGGATATTGTTGTTCAATCGCAACTAGCGGCAAACTAAACGTCGCCCTTTTTCTTTTTTCGAAATTTTACTTATTCATCGGAGGTTACTGCGGATGAAATGGCGAACATTTAATCTCTTGGGGTTCGTTTCTGCAATTTTTTTTTCTTTCTTTCTTTGCGCGTGTGCACAGGAAGAGAGATTCTTCTTCGAGAAATGTTGTTTCATACAAATTTTTATAAACATTCGCATAGCGAACGAAAGACTGCGGATTTTTACGCACGTTAAGAAAACGGAACCTCGCTGGAAAGTTTTTTTTATATATCAAGCACTGTAAAAAGCAAGTCACATGCATTTCTGCGCTTTCAAACTTACCACAAGTGTGTAAAAATTCCACAGTCTGTTTATGAGTTACTGACGAACTTGGAAAATCCCAGCAAATGTTTAGAAAAAATATCATAGTAAAAAGGAGAGTCTGGAATGGAGAAAGTGATAAAGCCTTCTTGTTATCTCCCTTAAACGATTTCTAACGTATTAATACCATTAACGCGTTAGTATGCGAAGGAAAATCACGAGGCCTCGGATGAATGCACTGGCAAAAGCTCGGAAAGAGAGAGAGAGAGAGAGAGAGAGAGAGAGCTCGACGAGCGTGCGATTACTCGATTGCTCGAACGTTAGCAATCGAACGTCGAATCCTAACGCGGGGAGAGTGGGTCTTTGGAGAACGACAACGTCCGACACTTGGCGTCCACTCGAACGCGGTCGAGAATAGGCCGTCATCGATGGCTTTTGTTCTAATGAAAAAAGCGAATCAATATTGACGTCCAGACGCGACAGTTAACCGCGTTACGCGTAACAGCTGACTCGATTGCCGAGCTTTTTCCCCGATACCTGAAACTGACAACGATCGATACTCCCTCGTTTCGAAACTGGCTGGCTGGCTGGCTATCGACGCCAGCCGTTCGTTTTGGCATCGATGGTTTCCTCTCGAACGAGCGACGAAAAGAACCGGATCACTGTCCGAGGGATTAAAATACAGGGGGAGGGCAGGGATAACCGTTTCCTCCGTTGGTACCTCGTCGGATAGATGAGCATCCCCATGCTTCGAATTAAATAATAGCGGTTGCACGCGTGCTCTCGTTATCGAGTGTGCTTCTTCTGATATTTTTTTATTCGTGGAAAAAATTGCTCTATTTATTTCTCGATTCATTGTCTCGCGATTGTCTTCTCGGTCTCCTCAGGTGAGCATTGGTTATCGTTGTATTAGATATAAAATTATGTATATAAAGTAATTTGTATTTATTGATAATTACTAATTCGAATCTTTTTCGTTCAAATGGTCGGATGATTGGTAGCAGGAGCGTGACTCGATGCTGTAATATAAGTTCAGTTTTCAACCTTTCAATCGTCCAATTGGAAGATTGTCAGTTTTCAGGAAAACAATTTTCAGCAGAAGTTCTGCTTTCGTAACATTTAAGCGGTCAATCATAAATTTGTATTATATCATTATATTATATCACAAAAAATTAACTTAATTTAATTTTCCCTTGCACAGATTAGTAATCAAATTAGATCAAATCGAAAATCCCAAAATTAAACGGATTATATTCACAGGTTCCATTTTACAGGTTACAGGTTACATCCAAAAATCCTCGCTCTAGCGAAATCGCGGCCACAAACCTGGCCTAATTACATGCTCCAAAATATCCGACACTCGACCCGAGCGATCACAAATCCACATCCAATAGCTTCCACATCGTCGATACCTGATACGGACGAACGTGCGAATTTTCGTAAAAGCTCGACTTTCACGCAAATTGACGAAAGCCCCCTCCTCTCCCTCCCGCCTCGTTGAAATTGATCGAAGATCAAAAAGAAAAAAAAAAAAAAAAAAAGACACGCGTGACGAACGTGCTTCGACCCGACCGAACTCGACAGAACAATAGAACGAATACCGCGTTCGGTGACAGATGGGTCGATCGGTCGAAATCGGTAATAGCGCTAGCCGGAGTTACGCGGCGATGGCGGATGACGCGTTATTGTCAGAGAAGCAACTGTAGACAATATCGGGGACGGAAGGAGAAGGGGTGGAGATGGGGGTGGATGAGCTAGTGACTGAACTTGCTATCTCGCGTCAGTAGGATGTTGGTAGCAGCGGTGGCCAGCAGGTAAGCGTGCTGACTACACCGATGGCAAGGCTGGATTTAACAAGCGATGTTATCTGCTCGGATGAATGCTGACCGCCCCTTGCCCTCTTCGACCGGTCCTCGACTCCGGGCTCGATCGTATCTCGCCCCGGCTACTTGCATCGTCGTCGAGAATCACGCCGGCAACGAATGCGAGAACTCGCCTTTCTCCAGCTTCTTTCTCCTCTAAAGAGCAGATTTCTCGTCCTTTTCACGCGCGTCGCTCGCCGCGGCGGGGCAAACCGAAATTTCACCGCGTCCGTTCACCGAGATCCGTCGAGTTCGTTGAAGTTCGTCGTTGCGTTGGGAATATTGTTTATCCAGTGATTTATGATACTCGTAACTGATGTCGCAGTTTCGCGTTGTTGGGGGGAAAAAAACGGAAGGTGAAGAGATAGAGTTAGGAGCTGCGAGTTCAGTTTGGAAACTTTAATTTAAAGAATGAAAAGTGTGTTTCGTTCCTCTCGTTTGTTTCACGATTTAATGGTTTGTTTAACTGTTCGATCTTGGTATTTTGAATCTTCTGTGGATCGGTATTGTTCGTTAGGTTTCAATTTCAAACTCTGCTTGATAATTTGAACGATCGTGTGATGGAAAAGTCTTTTGCAAAACTCTTTTTTTTCTGACAGTTTATCGTAAAAAGAGAAAATCATGTTGAACAAAAGAAAAAGCTAAATCCTAGAAACTTAACTTTTTAGCAGAAAAAGAAAGACAAAACTATAATGAGATTAATATTTAGTTGTTAAAATAAATTAAAGATTGAATGTTCGCAATCCACGAGAAAAAATGACTTCGAGGCTCCTGTCTGGCTTTCATTTGTTATAACTCGTCATTGTCGAGAATTTATTTATTATTTATTAGCAATTAACTAGCAAAAAAAAAATAAGAGAATAAAGTTAGGAACTACGGAGCTGAATATACGGGTGAAACAATACAATGAAAGAAACAAGAAGCTATAATGTAATGAATATTTCGAGCGTCTGATCATCGAATAGGACTACTGAGATTTTTTTCAACGTTTCAAATTAAATTTAAAATTGAATACGTTCGGAGACACCTGCGAAAAAAATCAGTTCGATCGGAAATCTCATTGATGGAATTACAAATGACTCATTACGGATTCGCTAAATATACGATCACTGGCACGAAAATTGATTTGGAAGATTATAAATTTGTCATCTATTTACGGAAAACTAAAACATATTTCACATATATAATTCTTATTTAATTATTTGATATTTTTGTAACCGCCTATTAATAGAATTGAAATCCAATTACGGAAGAATAAATATAATAGTTCAATATAAATATAAATGTATGAACGTATAACTTTCAAGTTGTACAAAATTCTAGAAGGTTGAAGGTGCGATATTATGAAATGGTCGAAACAAATCTGAAAGGATAAAATTTGGTTACAAAGATCAGTATTTTAATCGAAATTTGTGCATATTTGTATTTTATGAGATTATACAACATTCGTTTCTCTTTCGTTTCTTTATTTAAGGAATTCAAAAAATTGAATTCAAAATAAAGTTACGATTAATTAACAATTTATCACTTCCGTAAAGACTCAATTAACTCTATAGGAAAAGAAGTTTTATATTTATAAGAAATAAAGATTCAGTTAATCCAAGCTGTTGTCTGCAATTTAAAATCCGACAGTTAATAATTATTGCAAATGTCATTCGTTATTTTTGTAACGTCGTATCAATGGAATACGAATAATAGCGGACGAAATAAAATATTCAAGTTACTCGACGTTGCAGAAAGTTAATTCGTTCATCTAATATTAAGCAAAGAATTGGAGCACCGAGGAGATTCTATTGAAATAATAAAAAAAGTCATTGGCGTTCACATACTTTACGTGTATATTTCACGGAAACGGACCGATCCCGTAGAACAAGATCGAGAAGAGGACAGAGGAAACCAAGATGGATCGACCGCGAATAGAATCGCGGGAGGGGAAGAGGGGCGAAGGTGAAAGGTGGCGACGACGAAGAAGTTGCACGCCGGGCGAAGCGATAAAATTTTGGAAGGAATTTCTGAAACCGACTCGCGCGAAGGTTTGAAAATCGGGGTCGTAAAGAGGGATGAAATGGAGTCAAGTATTTCACGGGCCGACCGTTTGTTTCTAGAACAAAGAGTGCCTGAAAAGCCCTGGCCAACGTCATTCCGAGACAACGTAGGAAACACCCGGGCTCTCCCGATGAATAACGACGTTGCTCGTCCCTGTGTTGTTACTTTTATCATTCCTCTGTTTTACGCCGCCGCGATTTCTCCAGCCATTTCCCCTCCTCTCTCTCTCTCTCTCTCTCTCTCTCCTTGTACTTTTTTTTCTCCTTCTCTCCCGCCCTCTTTCTAAATATGTGTGTACACGCGCTTGTACCACGCAAATTTCTCACGCGTCGCGCGAGGGAACGTCAGGGTGAACCAGGAGGGGGAGGGAGGGGGGAGGGGTGATGGCGAAGAAGAACGCTAACCAAGCCCATTAATCTCGCTGCCACCCTGAAGTTTCTCGTTTCGGGGTGCATCCACGTGTCCGGACACTCGGCTACGGCAGTCTCGGGACGGTAATTAAAGCGTGAATAAATAAAGCTGCAGGCGTAAATCCCGCGGCGCGTAAAAAACTGCGGGCCGCTGAATGAAGACGGAGAGAAAGAGGAAGCTTGTCTCCCCCGGACCTGGGATCGAGATGTCCCGAGAGAGAACAATAAACGAAACGTACCTACGCGTCAAGAAGGTTTGGCCCTTCGTCGGCGGGATCGTTCGTCGTCAATGATCCTCATTCCTGTTGGCTGCGACCTCTCGATGTTTGGCTGCGTGTTTGTCCACTGAATCTGAAGAACACGATTTTGAAGAGTCGGTGAGAAATAAGGTGTACGAAGTTGCACAGAGTGTTTAAATAACGCACATGGGCTGCGTTTGTCGGAAATTTCAAAGCGCAAGATTGCGGAGAATAACATAATAATTGGAAGGTATCGAATTAATTATTCAAAGTATAATGCTTCCAACAACAATTTTCCATCGAGGTGTCCTCTTGCACGGGAATCCGTAGTCTACTAGATTTGTACTCTGAAACAAATAAGTACTGGATTGTTAGAATCCAGGGTATAAGCATTGTCTCAAGGTGAAATTTCATCGAGAAAATACTTGGAGATAAGAACCTATTCATTGACGAATACCTCGACATTTAGAAAAGGCTAGGACGTGCTCTTCGTTTTTCATCTGAATTAATTACTTAATTAATTGGTCGTGCATCGAATGAAAGAAACTGGAAGTTGAAATATTTTTGAATCATTTCACAGACGTTGCAAGAAGGAATTCATTTCATTTCAAAAAGAGAAATAATTTCATGCAATTAATTATTTCGGAAGTGAATAAACGAAATATATACCTAGATTTGACATTTTCTAATAAATTTCAACTTCTACAAAGAGATGTTAAGATATGCAAAAATATATGCACCATTTTAATTCTAATTGTTTGACAAGGAAAGACACGATTTATTACACTTAAGTGAACATCTTTTGAATACAGAATATTTTCTTATTGCACTACTTCGTATACACTACTACGAAATGGATATTAAATTCGTATACACTGAAATAAAGCACAACGATAAATAATTCCACGAAACTTTTCGAAACAAGAGAGAGAAACGATACATCTTCCACGACTTTCTTCAATTCAACGAGCTCGAAAAAGCGAGCCTTGCGTAGTCATCGCGGTATTGAACAATAAATTTCATATATTCCCGCTTTCTGTTCCGATCGGGACCACCCGGTACACAGTCTCCAGATAATTTCTACATCAACTACATCGACCTGTCCCTGGAAACACTGACTAGCCTCTGCCTCGTGCAGTCGCGATTCACGGCTTTGCCTTTTTTTTTTTTTTTTTTTTTT